>VYZW01016099.1:1367-14140 GCA_013401315.1 Balaeniceps rex | reverse complement strand
GAGCGGCTGGGTGGGGCTTAGTTGCCGGCTGGGGTTAAACCATGACAATCATACAGTATTCCACAAAATGTTATTCAGTCATTGCGTATATTTTTAGCCATAGTTTATTTGTATTATGATAGAAATTGGAGGTGCTAAAGACAGAATAGATGTTCCCACTCCTGAGAAGTTTAGTACGTAAGCCCAAAGAAAACGAATTGGATGCAGTAGATAGGTGGAGGAAGAAAACCCAACTCCCCAATATGCAGTGGTATATGTGTCGTAAAAACAACCAAAAATACTTGCCAGTTTCGATTTGCTTGATTATCAGGCTAGAGCAATTTACGAACTGCAAAAAGCAAAAATGCCATTGTGAACACACTGGCATTGTGTCCCAGGCAATAATGATATTGCAACATTCAGATCACATCAAATCTGCCTGTCACTATTTGAATATGGAATAGATCTGATTCCCAGCTGCGCTTTCAGAGGAAATTTGAAAAAGGAGGGGTCACAGGGAGGTGTCCCTGTTGGCTGTGTAACTAGTTACAAGATTATTTGCTTTTTTGGTGTATCCAGTGACAAGTGCCTGGTCTGTATTTGTATACAACTTGAAAGCAGAATGATTTGCATTAGATAGCATAGACACAAAAATGGACATATGGATTGTTTTGAAGGAAGTGAAAATTGTTTTGTTTCTGCAAACTGGTGCATTTAAAAATACGTTGTCAAAAAATCTGCAAACCTGCTTTTCCTTCAGACAGTTCTGTGATAGCTTGTTTAAGGGTTAATATTACAGGCTTGAGTGACTTGAAGTTGTAAGAACCCTTGGAATGTGTAAAGAGGGGAAGGATTCCATAGATAAGGCTGAACTCTGAACTCAGGGCACAATCCAGTTTATACGTTAATCTCCACCAATAAAAGCAGCATCAGCTGTCTGACTGAGTCGGGACACTACTCCTCCCGTTTAAGTTGTTCAAATAAAGAAAGTAGGCTGTTACACCTGAGAAGAGGGCAAAGAATGTGTATGGTGTTATTCTTGAGCTTTGAAGCACATAAAGCAGTAGTGTAAAAAAAAAATAGAGGAAGTGTTCTTCTGAGGTTGAATAGTCTATTCAGTCTCATGAAACAGTCGTCTTGCAGGGGAGTTGGTTTTTGTTTGTTTTTTTAATTAGACTATTGCTCTGACACCACCACCACTCTCCCCCTGCCCATTTCTATTCCTGCATGTCTCAGCATTTGCAGTGTTGCAGGTGGATGAACAGTTGTGTTAAAAATTGCATGAAGAGAATCAGGTACTACTACTTTTTTAAACATAATGTTTGTGCTTAATGTGACTGGGGAATGCATTTTGCTCTAGCCAGCAACAGTTTGTCAAAGGCAGCAAAATAGAGTTGTGAAATAGCTGATCAATGCAAGGTGTCCACAGAAGCATTCCTGGTGTCATTGGGAACTCTATCAGTGACTGTATTGTGCAGCTATGGAAGCAACAAACTAGGAGCTGTGCAAGCAAGGAAGAGGGGGAAAGACAGACATCGATTGCCGCTGTGCTTTCATTTGGAAATATTTCAATTTCAAAATGGTAAGAATCTCACTCGGACATGACTCCAAGTCCAATATTTTATCAGTAAAGGCCTATTATTTAGTTTGCACATTAACGTGCTTACCTTTTCACGGTTGTTATGGTTACCACCTCCTATCTTCACCCCTTTGTGAAGTTCTGAAGAAGTTGCCCATGTAGAAAAACATGGGAATGAGTAGGTTTGTGTGAGTCTTATTTTCGCAGACACAAAACTTTGAATCTTTGAACATATGAACAAGACTGGCTGCTAGTCTTAAGTATTTTATGTGAGGAAAATCTCTCTGAGGAGATTCTAGAACATAGAAAAAATGGTTCGTGATTGTAACACAGGAGTAGAATGAGACTTATTCTTGGGTCATAGTTACATCTATAATGATCATAGAGTGAACCCAGGGGTATTTGAGGTGTGGAATTACTAGCTATTTGAAAATCTGCAAGAAAAAATGAAATTATGTAAACTTTAAATCCAGGAATTTACATTCTTTTCCAAAAGTTGCTTGTGAATTTGGGTGGACTACCCAAGACAGGCCGTGAGCCTTGATTTTTAAGACAGTAATGACTGGGCAGCTGTTGAAAATGAGATCTCTCTATCTTGATTTTAGGGCCTGATTTTAGTTGAACTTCACTCTTGCCCCCCAGAAACGAAGGCATGTAAAATCATAATTTGTTCTCAAAATTTTAAACAAGTACTACAGGCAGAAGAAACTGTGATTTGGTCATGTTACCTGGAGCAACATCTCATGACCGTATTAAAATCAGGAGGTTGCTATGTCATTCTAAGTCTCATTTACTCAATATCTTTCCTTTTTACATCATTCCAGCTGATTTTCTGACGTAGGACATAATTTATTTTCTTATGGTCAGAGTATATTGTGATCGTAAGAACTAGGCACGGGCGTGAAGGTCAGAACAATTGGTTTCTATTTCTGTCTGTTGCTGAGTGATGGACACAAAATCCTTGCCTCTGTTAACCTATCTGCAAAAATGGAGATAATGCTGCTTATAGACTTACATGAAGCACTTAGAGGGTTATCTTTTTTGATAGGCTGCTTGTTAGGGAAGAATAAAATGGCTTGAGTGCTTGTGCCAAAACTAGACTGCACTGAACATTTGGAGAAATTGATTTTAATTTAAATTTTCACTCTTGCTGCTAGTGAAAGCCAGAAGGGAAGAAGTACTTCAAAAAAGTAAGTCTCACTAGCTTTTTTTCTTTTAAGGCTCATGGAAAGCAGGAAGTGCAGCAGTTCCCATGAAAGTTCAACCCATGTTTTTAATGAATAAGGTTGGAGGATCACTGACAAGACTGCATTCTTATTTAAACCAAGTTTCAAACCCTACTACTAGTTTTGCAGTCCTATGAGGTGCAAAAAATACTCTATTCCACCATTCCTTTTCAACTAGGGACTGCTCAGCACCCTGCTAATTTGAGCTGAGGCTCTTGCTTAGAAGATTCCTAATGCAAGGATCGGACTTTGAAGTGGAGACAAGACCAGAAAAAATACCCTTAGGACTCTAAACTATACAGTACTTTTAAAGTGGTGGCAAAACTTTTAGTCAGATGGAAGATTTATTGTTAAGAGATCATTAGTATTAGTACCAGCTTCTTTTTAGTGCCAGACTGGGTGGTGATGTCAAGGGTTCACTATTCCCGATCTCTACAAATCACATATTTCAGAGAAGACTCCGGTGTCACAGTGGAGTCGATGTTCATAGTTACTGTGTTATGGGGATGTGGGTAAAATCTGCTTTGCAAGCGGCTGTCTTGCCCTGCCTACTTCCTGCTTTGCCCTGAAGAGCTCTTGCAGACAGTTGAGGGTTAGAAAGGGGTAGCGGTTGAGGTAAGGGAGTGTCTGCTTGGTTGCATAGAAACCTGTCCCTTATCACCTGCCACCACTTCTTTGAGAGGTTGCTCAAGGTTTAAAGTTCTGGGTTTGGGTAATCAGTCCAGCTATAAGACCTTACAAAGGGAAACAATGGCTGAATACAGTGCTATAAATGCTGTCACTAAGGAAGTGGCTTGGTTTGTCTGAATTTACAACCTTCCTGAGACAATCCAAAATGCACTGCTTAGATTCTGCCTTTAAAAGAAAAGTGTCCTCTTGGCTATATTTTTCAGCCCAGTTTCTGCCCCCTCCCCCCCTATATTTTTTTAAGCCACCATTTTCTTCCTGTGCCTGTTCTCTAAGGGTTTTTTTGTCATTGTATCATGTTTCTCAGTGGAGATGCTTTTTTTTTCCCTTCCAAAAAAAAAAAAAGGCAGCCTCCCATCAGAGGAATGTGCAAGCAGAGTACATTTAAGAGCCACATTCTGTGCTGCCATGGCAACCAGAGTTTTAAAAATGATACCGTCAGTGTTCCAAAATGATGCAACCTACAATGAACATCAGGAATAATTAAGAAAAGTAGTGTGCACTCTATGCTCAAGAGAAGAAACGACGAGGGGACCATTTCTCTATTGATCCCCCCCGAGTGAGATTTACTGTTGTTTGGGATTTTTTTTTTTTGCGCTGGTAATACTCTCACAGTGGTCAATGGCAGGTTTGTTAGAGACCTTAACATTTTGTCCCTGACTGGTTTTATAAGGTGGCCTGCTGGATATACTGTTGAATTTATCTATTTATTTATTTACTTATTTTAACAACTGCAGTGCTGGGATGTAGCTCTGCTAGGTGATAAGGTCTTGACCCAAGGGCCCAATGCTAGCCTTCTTCCAAGGCCTTCCAGTCAGTGATGGTATCAATAGCAAGGTATTCTTGTCACAACATATAAGCTCTGTGATAATATAAAGACTATGCATTTAGTATTATCCCTTTTTATGCTTCGTTTCCATCTTTCATTATAATACTAGTAATGGAGAGGGAACAGTAAAAAATGGAAGTCCTAGGGGTAGATGATGGTGCATGGAGGAGTCAAGAGGGCTTGAAAATGGCACAGGTCACAGGTTAAGACCCTTTACTGGGAAGAAGAGAGGCAGTCTGAACTTGTTAATGAAATGACTGGGATTTTTAGTGTTGGGTAGAGAAAGTGAGGAGACTGGGAAAGAATAGCAGCCCAAACTTTCTGCAGTGTCTCATGAAGCCTAATTGCGACTATTGCTGCTAATCCAATGAACTGGATATCTTCTCTTACCTCATATTTTTCCAACCCAGAAGTTAACTTTTTTCCAGATAAACTGTTGAGTCTGTTTAGGAGAATAAGATTGAATCCTGCTGTTTTCCAGACACCAAAGAAGAAACCATATCTGCTAATTACTAAAATCCAAATAGCCATGAAACTTCCAAATAGGATTGCTTACTCTGGGGAAAATTAGTACATTTCCAGTCTGAGGACAAATGTTCCTTTAATGGACAATGGCAGGTTCTGCTCTTTTGCTGGTACATCAGATCTTCATTACCAGCCAAACTGAGTATCTTAAACATAGGTTCGTGCATGGAAGGTAGTGTAAAACAACGAAATTACCCTGACTTCAACTTCCTGAAAAGCTGTTAAGTTTCTCTTTCCTTTTCCTGCTATGCATGTATTCTACTTTCTGTGTCCTCACAGCTCCAACCTAGAGAAGCCTCGAGAAACAAATTCTGTATTCTTTAAGGATGTTTAATGATGTATCTTAAACAACAACGATAATAATAATAATAAAAAAAAAAGCCAGAAGTGAATAGTACAAGAACAGCTCACTCCCATATGTTATAGAATTAGTGAGATTACACATCCCAGCAGTGTAATTGCCACCCACAGCTGTACCTCCACACCCCCACGCTCCCTTCCCCCTCCTTCCAGCATCCCCACCCGGAAAGTAAGAAAGAAACATCTTTGTGGTAATGTGGAGTTTCTTGTTCTTAACTCTTCGAGGTGAATCCATAAAAGAACACTGAGTTCATGCCCCAACCACTTCCCAAGAGTCTGGTATTATAAGAATCTGATTTCTTTTCTTTTTTGCTGACAAGACAGATTGAAAGTGTATTTTACAGGCACACCCTTTCAGGTTTCTCTATCGCCTAGCTTGCGTTAATTTTTAATCATTTCCTCCAGTTGACATGCAACAACGCCTCTGAGGACTGCCTGCATTTATTCTCAGGCAAGCACTACTCAGCCTTTATCAAAAAATCTAAGGTGACATGACCTTAAAAACGTCAGAAAATGGATTCTAATTTCAGATACGCTGGTATGCATTGGCTTCAGGGGAGCAATACGAGCCTCACTGAGGTCAGAATCTGTCCACAAAAAAAGCCCCTTGCATTGTAGAGCAAATTCAGGCTTCTGGATTTTCTGGACTATCATGTGTGTCTGTTAGCAAAGGATTCATTGTACAATTATGGAATTGCTGCCCAGTTTTCAGGCAAGAGAGAAGGTCCTGCTGGTCCGTTAACCCTGTTGTTCTGAAGTTTTAAACTCACCATATTTTAGCGAGCAAAGTGAATACTTAGGAGGACGCAAATGTCTGTATGTGGATACATATTCAAAAGGTCTATATATGAAATACTCTGTAGATGATTAAAGATGCCATTTCATTTCCCAGGGGATGTGCCACATTGATTCCAATTAGAACATGTAACTAGAAAACCAGCATGGGGGAAGGGGGACTTAAGGATATTGAGTGTGAGTAACCTTTCCACGTGAAGTATATGTCCATGGTGTTTTGAAAAGTAACCGACATTATGTTTATGGGATCCAAACACTCTTTAATATTCTGTTCCCAGGCACTATGGTGGCAGTTTTTAGTGCTAGAACCTTGCTATCTGTCTAACAGCCTTTGCTGCTAGTTCGTAGGCTGAGAATTCAGGTCAGAAACCTGAAAGAAGCTCAAGGTAATGTTTAGGGTGGAGCACACGGATGTGTGCACTTGCATACACAGAAATACAGAAAGCAGCAAGCTTCTTCCATGCAAATGATTCTTCAAACCACTGGTAGGGGGTTGCCTGTCCTGGAGGCATAAGAGGAAGTCATACAGAGCTGGTGAATGGATTTGCCTTGGACATAGTCCCAGGCAGGGAAATTGTGTGACAATTTTAGGGCAAAGGTTCCCCTTGGGTGACATTCGACAGTATTTCAAATACACTGTGCGCGTTACTGAGCCTGTGCGAGTTACTCCTCTGCCTTGAGACAAATAAGGCTTCAGAGAATTAATGATCTGTTTGCTGGGGATGACCCTGCTTGTCTCTGAATGACAAAGGAGTGGCTTATGTCTGCAGACTGGGTGAGTGAATGCTGTCAGCACAGGACTGTGCTGTCAGATGCAGTCAGGTTTGCAGATTTCTCAGCAGGCTTGCCATCAAAGATTGCATTTACTTAAACATAGAATCATAAAGGTTGGAAAAGACCTCTTAAGATCATCTAGTCCAACTGTCAACATGTCTACAGGTACGCATACACAGAGCAATATTTGTGTCGACTGCATGTTGCACAAATGCCTATTAAAGGACATGCGACATGCATGTTGCATACCGGTATGTCATGCCGGAAAACCACATATGGATTTACCAGGCCATCAAGGGGAAAACAGCCTCTCTTTCCCGGGCCTCCCTGCTGCGGCTTCGAGAATGCCTGCGAAATGCGTCAGTCCTGGCGCAGCGACGGCGAGCCGGGCAGACGGGGCGTGCGCTCGCAGGACGGAACAGCCGCAGTCTGGGCTCCCAGCCTCCTGGCTAGACTGGAGAAACTTATAATTGAGTTCCTGAGCCTCCCCTCCCCTCCCTGCAGCTCAGCTGAAAAACACCCTGGCTCCCAGCCATGCCCTTTCACAGTGACCTTGCCTGCAAATAGCGCGCAGGAATTTTTACAGGCACTGTGCACTTGGAAAAAGGGCTGGGGGGCTGTCAGTAGGGAGCTGGGAAGGCGGCATGCTGGTCCCTTTGGTTTAAAAACCAAATCTTATCGGCTTCTCCTGTCAACCTCACCCCACACATGAAAACCACTGAGCCCATGAATTGCAAATTTGTTTCATTGCACTTGCTCTTTTTTACAATGCTATAGATTAATTTCTCTCTTCTGATGGTATGACAAATTATAAGTCTCTAAAGATTGATGTAACTGATTAGTTTAAAGGAAATTGTTTAACATAGCGGCAGGATGATACGCTATATGCTTAGGTTCCTTGCACATATAATTACTCTTTGGCATATATTTAAAAAATAAGTACATAAAATATAGGAAGAGTGTGTATATACAAATGTATAAAAATGTTCATGCATCTAGTTATGCACGAACATAATATAAAATGATACTTGTAATGGCTGTCTACTTAGTATATATACATAAAAAGCAGCAGCAGCCACTGGCTAAAAATAACCCCAAATTCTTCTCTCAGATGACATGAATTAAGGTTAGAACATTCGCTGTAAAAAGTTGGGCTGTTAAATTCTGTTTAAGAATTACCAGTTCTTCTGTGACGCTGCGATGCGGGCTGTAGAAATGACTGGGCTGGGGACACAGGCGCCACACCAATTTTGCCTCTGACCAGCTGTGTGATGTCGAAGAAGCCGCCTTGACTCCTCCACCTTCTATCAGCAATATGAAGTCAAATTACTGGGAGGGATGAGTACAACCAATGTCAGCATAGGCATCCCCTGAATCCTTGCAGGGCCTCTGGAAGTGCTACTGTAGCAATATTACCACTCATGCATTTTCACCTAGAGCTTTGAAAGCTCCATCTTTTGGTGTCATAGGAGATATTCTTGCTGTAGCTGCATTGTGCAGTCTCTTGGATTTGAAGGTGTTCAGCACTTTGCAGGATCATTGCTTTTCACACGTTGCCACCTTGCTCTCGAGCACCGAATCAGCTCGTGTAACGTGTCAGTTGTATCGCACTCTTCAGACATATATTAGAACTTCATGATACAAAAGGGAAAATGGATTATCTAGAAGTGGCTTTAATTAAAACTTGTTTTTCTGGTCTGCTCTCCTGTGTTTATGTCTGTGGCAGCCCACTCCCTGTAGTCAGCAAGCTTCTTTCCACTGCTCTCAAAAGTTCAGCTGTTGCAATCAAAGGTAATTTTGTTTGTGCAAGATACTCATCTCTAAAGGAAGGGCCAAGAATAGGGGTGAAAGAGAGGACAGTAGGCAGATGACTTAAGTGTTTCTATTAGGCCTTTCTGACAACCCCAATAGTTCTTCAATGGCTTCCTAATAAAGTGTAACATTATTATGTCTGAGAGGTTTTTTGGAACGCTTTTCTACTCGTTCACTAAAGGGTATGAAAAAGAAGCAGTCAAAATCAGAAGACCTCTATAAGTGTCTCTACGCTGTGTTGGTATGATGCTACAACAGTGTCTGAGTTCTTTTTACCTTCTATATGGAAAGGGAGTAATGGACTAAATGTTGTCAGATGTAGATTCAGCTCTAAGATTCATCAATACATGTTATGGTCCTGGCACCTTTTACGTAAGCAACCCAGAGTCTCCCCGGGGGGGGTGATACCTGAGGGATCAAAAAAAAGAAAAAGGGATTCTTCTCTTGCAAGACAGAATTTGCTTAGTGTGACTTTCTCTGAGACATATGGTGCAGCAGCACCTGTTTTGTAAGTATGATCTCAGAGCAGAGAGAGCAGATCCTCGAGAATAGAGGAAAATTCATCTCTCCTTCCCATAATTCCACCTGGCTGCCACCTGCTCCCACATTTAATTGGCCCTCATCCCTTGGCTCCCCACACCGACCGCAGGGTAAGCAGGAGGAAGCAGAGACAGACAGTGAGTATGCAAAGTGTTGTGGGGAAACAAAAGGGACTTCGAAAGAGCAGCTCAGATAGAAGCCAGGCTGGTTCATGTCAGACTTGTCAGTCATCAAGGGGCGGTGACTGGCCAAAGTACCATAGCCTGTCACTTCGTGTGAAGACACAGTACAGCTTCTTGTTCCACCTGGGCCCAGTAATCTCAGTAACTGGGTGTAAAATGCATGGCAGTTCACGCGTGAAGAAAGATCCATTGCCATTTGATACCGGACTAGCGGTTCGGAAGTTTCCGTCCTCCTAGTTTTGTAGCACAAAATAAGGGTGATAACAGCTGGAAGTATCCAAGTGTAGTTGGCAGTAATATCCACAGACCAGGGATAAACATCCTGACAAAACTGGAGTGTTTATTTGCATGTGGATGTCACTGCTTGGTAAATTCCAACACATCTGGTTATCACCACTGAGATTTGCCAATAGAAAGGAGGGTGTTTTGCCTCATTTTTCTCAGAATAAAGTGAGCGTGGCTGCTCAGGTAAAGAAGGTTTGAGAAGCTGATGCTTAACATATTTCGTTCCTCGTTGTCTGTGTTCACCCCCACCTCTACTGAGTTCAACCACCTTTTTTCACTTACTTAGTATGACCACAAATATTTAACCACGGTTTCTTAACTTATTCTAACCACACTGGTAGCTGTGGTAAAGACTAGCAACTCTGGAAGGAAAAAGCTGTAGTAATACAATGAACCTGTGTGGATCTGTTTTGTGAGCTGAGCACTTGTTTCAAACACTGCTACCACACTCATGTTGGGGTAAGTTATGAACAGTGCCCATGTGCTTCATTACTCAAAAGTGACTATAGATTGTGGAATGTCAGACTCTGAAATGAGTTCAAAAATTACGTTGTTAGTAATGATTTTAAAGCTTTGTATATTGCACAGATCAGTGTTTTATAATGGCAGGTCAGTATTATCCCTGTTTCTGCTCCAGGAAAACTGAGGCAGAGGGGGGAACAGCTCAAGGTCGTTCACTGAATTGACATATAGGGAAAACCCCCTCACTCCCAGTGCAGTGTGTGTAGAACAATCTGTTCCAGCTGTTTTGTCCTTACAGATCATTTCTCTCTTTTACACACATGCACTGGGCAGCAAGCTGGAATTAAAGGCTCAGAACACTTGAAATAAGGACTTTTTTTGCAGATGGGCCCTGAGTTACAGGCATAGGTGGTATGGCTCAGACTAATTCTTGGTAAAGTCAAGATTCACATCAGTATTGTGCTATATAGTGAGCAAGCTTTCCAGTCGAGTGAGGCCTACAATTCCTTACTGCCCCACAGCAGCTTTCTGAAGTGTTCTCCATCCATTTCTGCCACTGAAAATATGCAGGTCTAAACTATTGTAAGTTCTTGAAGGCCAGAATTTCACTGACACATGTTAGGAGGTGCTTCTCAGTTAGCTGAGTAGTATTTTTCTTTTTTTGTGCAATGGAGCTCTGGATTTCATTTCAGCACCTGGTTGGTGGTTAGTGGATGGACACCTTCTCCCTCTCAACATGCAGGAAAAGGGAGGAGAAGGACATCCGGAGGAAAAAAAGTTGCTTACATGGTTTTGGCATAACTGAGACTGTTTGCAAAGAGTTTGCTTGATAATACTGCATGCTGAGGCCACAAGAGACACCCAGTGTGGCTCTTGCTGATTTGCAGCGTTAATTTAAACTTTTTTCTATGTTACTGCATTTTCACTTCCGTTTCTAGAAAAACAGCAAACTGTAGATAAATGCTGTTCTTATTGCCTGTATGCCCCATATGCATGCTTTTAGAAACAGAGCTATGCTGCAGCAGTGGGGAGAATCTGTGGAAGGGGGAGATCAGAAAACCACCTCAGTTTAATGAGAAAGAATTGCTTTTGCTTTGGTTCGAGAACATTCCTTTCCTATGTATAAGGCTCTAATGGTTACTTTGGTATATAGAGTAATATATGAAATTGTCTTTTACCTTATACGCTGGGAGGCTTTGAATTTTCTTTAATGCATGCGTACATGAGATGTCAGAAGAATGTGGGAAGCAGGCCTTACTGAGCTTTCCTATAGTTTGTACTACTTATGTGAAGGAATATGTGCACTGTTCTTCAGGTACAGTGCCCAGTTGCCAGTGTTTGGGACACTGTTGGATTCAGAAGAGGCCAAGATGACGCTTGTTTAGCTCTCACTCGATAATCTGGCTTGTAGCTTTTGCCTCTCACCTCTCAGTTCTGAATTTATTTTAAAATATTGTAAGTATTCAGAAGATGATGGATGTGAGGGCTCGGGTGTCTTCATATGTGGAGAAGTGGACATCCACAAGCAGTATCTTTAGTAGCCGTTCCAAGGTAAGCTGTCTTTCTCGGTCAATTAGAACTTTAGAGCAGCCTCAGGGCTGCTCTGTCTTATGGTTTCTGGGTACAGAGATATCCTTGAGGTGTGCAGACAGAAACAGTGCATTGTTACACCCGTGGTTGGGCTGAAGCAGAACTTGCACCATTACAGAAACCATTTGTATCAAATCTGTTCTTACAGGGCCTTTTTGTTTACTTTGAGGCTCCTTTATGCTGCTGTAAAGAGGTTTTAATGCAATTTAGAACGCACTGCACAGTCCGTCACCAGCTTCCAAGCACACAAATGGGAAAATTAACAGCTGTTCTCAAGTGTAGCTGATTTCCTGAGGACCACTCTAATGGAACACAGAGATGATAGTGAAATGCGGTAGCAGAATAGAACGGCAGGAGCTGACCCTCTACATCATCTTGAAGTCAAACAGCATTAAACAGTTCCTGATGCCGCCTGCCAAGTGCATATTATCATTGAGTCTCCAAGTAGTGCAGCCATTTACAGATAAGAAAAGGTTAGTGCCCTCAGAGGCGTGGGATAGTGTTTACAGAGGTGTCGGTACCAATTTAGCAAGTCAATGCAGTATCTGTTTCTTTGCCTTTTTTTTTGTATTTAAGGGACAGTCCAGCTCCAGGTAGAACATCTCCTATTCTGCACAGACAGAGGCAGGCAGCCAGGCAGCGTGTCTTGAGTGTTGTAGGTGGCCCATACACGGTGCTTGTATCGTGTGTCTCTTGCTGGTATCTAGATACAATTTTCAATGCGGTGCACGTGATATTAGAGTATAGTGAAGAGTCGTGCAGTCGCTCCAGTGGAAGCTGGGACTAAGAATATGTAAATTTAATTCCTTTGCCACGTCAATCCTCTGTAAGCATGATCTAAATTGTGTTAATCCAGAGCTGTAAAAAGGCGCCTTTCTTTTCCTCCTCTTTGGATTGTAAACTCTTTGGGATAGGAATTACTTGTATATGCATGTGTGTGTAGCACTGTGCTCTTGTTTGAGATACGTAAAAACTTTTGCAATGTTCATACCGGAAGAATGGGATCAATTGAAAGTTTTTAGAGAGAGCAAGGTCTTGTCAATGAACTGAGAATTCTTCCCCTCTGCCAAGGAGGAAGCAAGGGTATAGATAGCCTAGTGCTGTTATTTGATTGCAGAACAAAGAAGGAAGTAATTAGGCCACACCCT
>VYZW01016092.1:0-11017 GCA_013401315.1 Balaeniceps rex | reverse complement strand
CCCCCAGCCCGGCCTGCCCGCGCCGCGGGGCCTGCTGGGAGCTGTAGTCCCCGCCACCCACTCCCCTCCCGCTGCCCCCCGCCTCCCCTCTCTCGGTGGGGGCCTCATCCCACTCGGGGCCCGTGTCCCGCGGGGGTTGCCCGTTTGCGGGCACAGCGGGGCTGGGCCCCCCTCAGCACACACGTGTGCAAACAGACACACACGCACACTCCTCTGTCCACCGGGGTGCCCCAAGCCCCCCTGCCAACACCCACCCTCAGCGACACCCCACTGCGGGACGGATCCTGCAGCGATGCTACCCGGGACCCAGGGAGGGCGGGAGGTACAGGGACCCGAGTGGGACACGGGGACACTGGCCCAGCACGGGGTGTATTCTGTAACACAGAGATGTACACATGGCACCAGCTGTACGCAGCTCTGTGGGGCGGTGGCGGGTGGCACGGGTGGCATGGGTGGCACACGGCGGCTGATGCGCAAAGAGGCCACGGGTAAAAAAAGAAAAGCACCAGCCCACGATGCTATCGCCACAGGAGTGGGGCGAACCGAGACAGGGTGGGGGGCGACACGGGGACACGTGGCGGGTGGCACCGGGTGGCCCAGGACGGGGGGTGAGCCCACCCGGCAGGGCTGCGGCATTGGCAGCGAAGCAGGACGGACAGCGGTGGCACGGGCAGGGACGCAGGGCCAAGGGGGCGGTGGGGAGCCCCTCACCCTTGCCTCAGTCCTTCAGGGTGGCCTCAGAGACGCCCTGGGCCAGCAGCTCGGCCAGGACGTTGTCCAGGTAGTTGGGATCGGGGTAGCCGTGGCCCGTCAGGTTGGAGCCAAACTCGGTCTTGTGGTGGATCTCGTTCCACACCACCGTGTCTGACTCCCCCGTGGTGTTGGAGGTGCCGATGGTGAAGATGAGCCGCCGATCCCAGGCCACGATCAGCAGCTTCAGCACCTGCAGTGGGTGGGCACGGCCGTCGCTTGCCCACCCAGCACTCCAAGCCCTCCTCCCGCCTGGCACAGCATGGACCCCAGCACCCCAGGGTGCAGGATTCAGCCCCAGCATGGTGCCTGCATGGTGCCACCCTTCCTTGTGGCACACCCCAGCACCACCCTGGCACTGCTGCCTCCTCCTCATCCCACCCCATACCTTCCCATGCCATGCCATGCCATGCCATGCCATGCCATGCCATGCCATCCTATCCTATCCTATCCTACCCTACCCTACCCTACCCTATCCTATCCCATCCCATCCCACCCCACCCCACCCCATCCCAGTGCCGCTGGGGATGCTCACCTTCCTGCCCTTTTCGTTGTCGGGCAGGTAGCAGTGCCGTGGGAAGCCGCGTGCCGTGAACTTCTTGCCAGGATTGGGGTGCTCTGGGCCCTGAGTAGGAGGGCAACGGGGTGAGCGGGTGGCACAGGGTGGGTGCACCCAGCCCAGCGGGGGTCCCCGGGGCGGCGGGCACAGGTACCTCACCTGGATGCCGGTGGGGATGTCATAGACAATCCGGATGGTTTTGGAGTCGGTGTAACCCGGGAGGGAGTGGGGGATGAGATGAAACTCCATCTTCCCGGGGGGCTGCGTGCCCGTCTTCTCCCCGTAAATGGCCTTACAGGTCGGGCACTGCAGGCTGCCATCCTGTGTGGGCACCCGGGCTGGCATCAGGGATGGCACCCACCCTGCAGCACCCACCTGCGGCGCTGGGTGACCATGGGGAAGGTGTGTCCCCACCAGGGGGGGTGCCGGCTCACCTTGTTGCCATTGTTGTACATGGCCAGGAGGCAGAGGAGGTGGTACATGTGCCCGCACTTGCCCAGCTTGCCCACCAGCTCTGGCTTGATGCCCCTGTGGCTGAGGACGCCCTCGTAGCCAGAGGAGGTGACCAGCCGCTCCATGCAGATGGTGCAATCCTGATGGGCACAGGTTGACAGTCATCAGCACCCGGGTGGGATCGGGAGGTCACCCCCAGCTCTTTGCCCACCACAGGGGGCTGCCCGTCCCCTGACCACACTTCTCCCTGTGCCTGAGCCCCACGAACATCCAGCAGCCCCAGGGTGAGCCCACAGGCTGAGCAGCGGTGACCAGGGATGCCCACTCACCTCGTCCGGGGGGTTCTTCACCTTCTGGATGTAGCGGCGCACCACGTCCTCGGGGGTCTTGCCTGCCGTGGGCAGAGGGGGGGACGCCATCAGAGCCAGCCCACAGTGCCCCCAATGCCCTGCCACCCCTGCCACCAGGACGGGGACAGCCACGAGGAGGTGGGTGTGCCAGCACGTGCCATGGAGGAGCCGTGGGCATCACTCCAAAACCCTCGGGCAAACCCCTTGGGGGCTGCACCCCCACAGGCAGCAGCAGTGCTTGTGCCTCAGTTTCGCCTCTGGCAGGGGCTAGCATGGCCGAGGGCACGCAGGGACACCAGCAGCTCCTTACTCTTTTTGAGATGCTTCTTTTTGGTTTTCCTACAGATGCCATTGACCCCGGGCACGGGTTTGATGTCGCTCTTGCTGACGGGCGGCGGGTGCAGGATGGGCTTGGGGGCGCGGGTCAGGCAGACAGGCAGCCCGGCAGCACACATGAGGATGCCCGTCATCCCTGCACAGGGGGAGAGGTGCTGTCCATCCATCCACCCAATGTCCGCCCATCCCTCCCTCCACCTGCCCCACGATGTCACCTGGTGGTGACACCCGGCCGGTGGCAGGACCCCCCTTACCTGCAAGGGCAGGATGGACAGGGCCGGTGCCATTCAGGTTCTTGACCGGGAGGGCTGGCACCCTGCACGGAGACGGGAGGGGAAGGGGCTCAGACGGGCTGGTAGGGCTGGCTCTGTCCCCCCCGCGTATGGCACATCCCCAGAGCAGTGTCCTCCCCATGGGACACAGGGCAGGGAGTCCCCTTGCCGGCCCTGCAGGGTTGCTGTCCGGTCTCATGAAGCTGTCACCCAGTGCCGTGTGTCCATCCCTGGGGACCCAATGGCGCTGGGGACACCACCTCTTCCTTGACCTGGGGTGGGTTGCTCATCGGGATGTCCCAACGGCGATGCCCCATGTCCCGCATCCCCCATGGGGACCATCCCTGCGCCTCGGCACCTCACCCATCGCCCTGCCCATCGCTCCCATGCCCCAAGGGGACCCTCGCCCCTCCAGGACTGCCAGCACCAAGACCCCCACGCCAACTGCTCACCCCCGCTGACCCAGGCCACCTCCCGTGTGCACCCATGTGTGCACCCGTGGCCGGGTGTGCACCTGTGTGTGCATCCATGGCTGTGTGTGCACCCATGTGTGCACAGCGCTGGGTGTGCACCCGTGGCTGGCTGGGCACCCGTGCGTGCAAGGCTGGGTGTGCAGCTGGGAGCACAGACAGATGCATGTGCAGGTGGGTCTGGGTGGGAGCTGGGGGCTTGTGCACAGGTGTGTGCAGGTATGGATGTGGCTGTGCCCATGGGGGGGGTGGATGGAGGGATGGATAGACAGCTGGGTGGACAGACAGATGTGTGGCTGGGCAAGCGGATGGATGGATGGCTGGATGGATGGATGGGTGGAAGGAAGGAAGGAAGGAAGGAACGAAGGAACGAAGGAAGGAAAGAATGGGCACGCACTGGGATGGAGGACAAGCAGGAAAGGCCAGCAGAGGAGCCCTGCATAGCGCCCGAGTGCTCTCCTGCCCCAGGGGGGCCACCCCAGCTCAGCAGCCTGGACAGCAGCCCCCGCCAGCCATGTCACCCCCCCCTTCCACAATCCCAAAAGCCCCCCACGCACACAACCATCGCGGTGACGGGTTCAGCAGGGTTCAGCCCCACACGAGCTGGGGCTGCAGGTGTTTTCCCTGCCACCCTGAAAGCTGCCCTTATCCACGCCAAGGCAGGGGCAGTGGTGGAGGTCCCAGCCCAGCCCCCACCCAGGGTCTTCCTGGCCCCCTCCTACCTGTCCATGGGGATGCGTGGGACGGGGCCTGTGTGCCAGTACGGGGATGGGGACAGTGGTGGGGATGGGGACAGGGCCTGCTTGGCCCAGTGCCTGGCACGCGGAAGCGAAAGCAGCACGTCAGCAGGGGAAGGAAACACGCCAGGACCTGCTGGGGGCTCAGTGAACCTGCCTGACCCCCCAGCCCCCACCTCCCAGCCCCAGCTGGGGCCCCTCTGCCTCCCCCCCACGGCCCCCAGCCGGGGCCAGATCCTATCCCCATGGCAGGGAGCTGGGAGGGATGGGACAGGCTCTCCCCTCGTCCCCCCAGGACGGCTCACTGCAGCCCAGGGCGCTCGCTCCCCTCTGGGGGGGGCTCTGACCAAATACCCCGGGGCTGGGGCTGGACCTGGATCTGAGCTGGTTCCCACCCAAGTGAGCAGCACCGGGGCTTTCCCACGCGGGCGGGCTACCAGCCATGCCATCGCAGCCTACTTGTCAGGTCAGGCTTGGGGCCATGGCCGCTCCTGCCTGCCCCGCCTGCCCCTCGGCCAGTGACAGCCCGGTGCCAAGAGCCCCAAGGGGATGCCAGGCCGACCCACCGAGGTGTACGGCTGCGGGGGCTTGGGTGCCAGGACAGGGACACCCACTGGGACACCCCACTGGGGGTCTGCTCATCCACCCAGATCCCCTCGGCAAGTTATTCCCATCCATGTAGGCGACACCGGGGCTGTGGTCCCCATGACCATGTGCCCCCCCGACACCTGCCTGGTGGCATTGGGTCACAAGCCAGGGTCATACACCCCATACTGGACAGCAGGGACACAAGTCCCCCGGGACCAGGCACTCCATCTCCTCCAGCTGGCATGGCACAGCATGCCACATGACGGCACGGCACAGCATGGCATGGCATGGCATGACCACAGCATGCTGCACAAATCACCACAGCCCCTCTGCAGGGGCAGGGACCGAAGGGACCATCCGGGATGAGCCAGCTGCTGGGGCTCTCCCTCCTGCAACCATGTCCCCAGGGTGGGGAGCCTGGCACTGGAGGTGACATGGTGCCAGAAGGGCTGGGGCTGCTTGTGCAAGGTGACAGCAGGGGACAAGGCACCTCCATCTCCCCTTTCCCCCCACTTTGTGTGCTCATCCCTGCACCCACCTCGCCTGGCATCCCCATGCCCTCGGTGACACCGCGGCCATCCCCTTCCCCAGGCCGCCCTCCCCCAGCCAGCTTACCCCGGGGGGACGGTGGCACGGGCACTGAGTCCGGCCCCCCGCTGCGTGCCGGGCCGGTTGAGGTTGTTGAGCCCAGGCAGCGGCACCCCGCCGGGCACGCTCTGGCTGGGGGAAAATGCCCCGCCGGGCACCCGCAGGCCCTCGCCCTTGGTCGTGCCGCTTGCCACTGCCGCCGTCCCTGTCCCCGCTGGCCATAGAGCCGCCCCGGCAAAGGTGCTGCTCTGGCGGACGGCACCCGGGTAGAGCTTGCGGCGTTGGGAAGCCAGGATGGCGTTGGAGGCAGCGCGGGTGCTGTTGACCAGCAGGCACTGCGGGCAGGAGCAGGGTGTCCCCGTGCTGGTGCCCACCGGCCACGACTGCGACTTGGGGATGGAGCCCATGGTGAGGGGATACGCCAGGTCCATGCGACGCCGGAGCCGGCGCTTGCGTTGGGTTTGCCTGTTCATTTGGGACATGCTGCTGAAGTAGATGAGGTAGCAGAAGCCCAGGGAGGAGAGGTCCAGCCAGGGGTGCTGCTTCTCGTAGGCATTCTGGATGGTGATGCAGATGTCCATGTCGTAGGGTGTCCAGGAGCTGTTGTCATTCTCCCATTCCCACACGATGCCCTTACCCGGGGCTGAGGATGGGTCGTAGAAGTTCCTCCGGACGGGGCGCATGGTCCCTGGGGAGACAGGGGGGATGAGTGCCCGCAGGGCTCCAGCACCCTGGGATGCCTGTGGAGGGACACACGCCTGCACGCACATGTGTGTTTCTGGCTCCCAGCCCGACACCCCACAGGAATGGGGATGCAGAGGCACTTTGGGGTGCAAGCAGCCGCTCTCACCCTCCACAAAGCACCCCAGGGTGCAGGAGGGGTGATGGCCAACACACCCCAACAGGCAGCACCCGCCTCCCCTCCGCCGAGCAGTGGCAGCCGCGGCGTGCAATGGATCGATCGGCGTGTCTGCAGGGCTGTGCCTCCCCGGGGACTCATGAGGCTCAACAACCCTCCATTAGCGGTGGCGGCAGTGTTGGCTTGGCTGCCGGCCGGGCTGCCGGCGGTTGGGATCACGGCCCTGGCCACTGTGGGAAGGGCGATGCTGCTTGGCCCTCAGCACCTTTTTCCATCCCTCTGGTCCAGGCACATCTCCGCCCTCCCCGGCCGGGGTCCCCTCACCATCCCCGGGGCGGGGGGAGCATTTCCCGGTCAGGAGGGGTTTCCTGACAGCTGCCGCAGCTCCGGCCGGCGCCGGCAGTCACAGGAGCGAGGCATCGTCCCCCGTGCAGGGCCAAATCCTGGCCCCTCACTGCTTATTTGCGACCAAGTTGGATGCTGCAGCCGCCTCTGAAGCTCCACGGTGGGGGAGGCATCGCAGCCCCCTCCTCGAGCCACGGCCCCAGCATTGCCCCTGCAGCACGGTGCTTTTCTATCCCCTCGCCAGCACTGTTTGCCCAGCCCGATTAACGAGGCTAATAACTGTCATTAATCATCAGCTGCGTCAGGCAGCAGAGCCTGGCCCCAGCTGCTGGCTTGTGCTGAGGCAGCTCAGCCGGCGGCCCCGCGGGAGGGAGGCAGGGAGGCTGCTCGCCCTGATCCAGCAGCCCACAGAGAACCGCTCGTCCCCACTGCCTGCTCCTGCCCGCATCCCGAATACCACTGCCGGCTCATATCCACATCCCGCTGCCCGCTCCTGCCTACATCCCACTCACATCCATGCCCTGCATCCCACTTGTGTTCACATCTGTGCCTGCCTCCTTGCGTCCATGTCCCCCATCGTGCTGCCCACTCATGCCCAGATCCCACACCCCACTCACATCTGTGTCCCGCACCCACTGGTCCTTGCAACTCCATCCCATGTCCCGCTGCCTGCTTGCAGCCACATCCCGCATCTCCCTGCCCGCTCACATCCACATCCCACATCCCGCTGCCACAGAGCAGAGGTGGACGAGGGGACAACACCCCAGCATGTGGGCACACGTCGCTCCAGGTCCCCGAGGGCCACCAGCTGCCCCCAGCCCCACAGCCCCTGCCCCCTCCACCAGCCATCCGGGAGCCACAGGGCCGAGCCAGCGTCCCCAGGGCCACAGGGAGAGGACATGCATCCCTGCTGCTCAGAACAGGGTCACCTCATTTCGCACTGTCACCGTTTTGGCTTGGGTTTCTCCCTCCCCAGGCATGGCGCGGGCCAAGCCCCCCTCGCCCCCAGCCTCCTGCCTGCCTTCCCTGTGCCCCCATGCCACAGCAGGCACCAGGAGCACCCTCGGCATGGGGGATCCTCATGTCCCCAAACACCATGGGACTCCAGACACATTTGACGCCCTCCAAACCCAGCTGCCCCCAGGCCACATCCGAGGGCAGAGATGATGGATGGGGGTGGGTACAGGGATGGGGCACACAGAGACAACGATGCTGAGGATGATCTACAGGATGGAGCCAAAGCGATGGCCACATCCCCTCCCATGAGATTCCTGGAGATGGTGAGGCCCCTCTCTCAGCATCCCTGTCCCCAAGCCCTGCTGGCATAGGGACCATGGTACCCGGGGACATCCCAGGAAGAGCTGTGTTGCTCCCAGCAGAGACATGTCACCCCCAAATACAGCCGTGGCCCCACCGTGGGCACGTGTTCCCCAGGAGCACCCAGCACCATGGTCATGGAATGCAATGCCAGGTGCCTGCTGTCAGAGGATGGGTCCTGGTGAAAGCTGGCAGGAGCTGGCATGGGGACAGCCAGGGTGTGCCGGTGGCACCCGCAGCCCTGAGTCAGTGCAGCCGCAGCCGCTGGCGGGTTGTGCCGGCGGCTGCAGCCACGCTGACTCAGGGCTGCAGGTGCCAAGTTGCCCCTTGCCAAGCCCGTGACCAGCTGGAGACCAATTTGGAGCCAGGCTTGATGGCAGAAGCAGGGTGGCAGGTCCCTGGCTTGGTCCTTATCTCAGTCCCCAGCCCATCACAGGAGCCACATCCGCCACAGGGTCATTTGCCATCACTGGTGACTGGGAACGGTGGCATCGGTGGCCAGGCAAGGGGCACGGCCACAGGCGTCCTGCTCTGGGTTGGCTCCTGTGTGTCCCCAGGCCAAGTCTGGGGGGAGCTGGGGGTGTCACCCCCTGTGCGGCTGGTCCCCTGCCTGCTCTGCCTGGCCTGGGGCCGGACTCTGCCCTCAGCAGCCCCATGCTTCCCAGCATGCAGGGATGCAGGGATGGCCAGGAAAACACCTGAACTGGCGAGTCCCCCACGGCACAGCCAGCACGCGCTGGTTTAATGGGTCACACTGTGACGGGGACACATTTAATGGGGTCTGGGCTCGGTGCCGGCATGGGACCAGCTTTGATTTCCCCTGAGGACGTGTGGCCTGGATGCGTGCCGCAGCACTGCACCGTTGGCAGGCAGGCACCGACCACCACAGCTGCGTGGCTGCAACCAGCCCAGTGGGCACTGCAGCCCCCAGCGCCCAAACTGGAGCCTCCCCAGTTCCTTGGGGACCCCAGATGGAGCAGCTTTGTGGGGCAGACGGGTGGCCAGTGTGACAGTGGGACATACCACCCACCACAGCACTCCACAGGGAGTGAGAGGGGATGGAGAGACTTTGGTACAGGTCCCTCTGGGTCAGGGGTCCACGGTGGAGGGGGAAGTGGGGAGAAGGAAAGGGAAGGCCAGGAGGAGCCTCGCGGGGTCCACGGGGGGAGCAGAGCCCAGCCGGGCGAGGGGAGGAGAGAAGGAATGGGAGGAACAGATGGACGGAGAGGAGGGTGTGTGCAATGGGATGGAGGGACAAATGGACAGGCAGGTGGGTGGATGGATGGATAGATGGATGGATGGATTGATGGATGGAATGACAGATAAACAGATATGCAGTGAGATAGATGCATGGATGAATGGACAGCTAGACAGGCGGATGAATGGAACAACAGGCAGATAAACACACACTGGGGTGGATGGATGGAAGGAAGGAAGGAAGGATGGATGGGTGGATAGAAGGAAGTAAGGAAGGATGGATGGATGGAGGGATGGATGGATGGAAGGATGGAATGACAGACAGATACGCATGAGATAGATGCATGGACGAATGGACAGCTGGACAGATGGATGAATGGAACAAGAGGCAGATAAATGGGGGTGGAAGGATGAATGGATGGATGGATGGATGGATGGAGGAAGGGGTGGAAGGATGGATGGGTGGATGGATGTTCCCGGCTCAGCACCAGCCCCTTACCTGTGTCCTGACGGAACTGGTGCATGGACTGGAGGTCGATGACATAGGGCGCCAGCTGGACGTCGACCTGGCCCAGCACCACACTGCCACGGGCATCCTCCTTCAGCACGTTCTCGATGTGGTGGCAGACAGCAGCCGAGTAGGGCCGCCAGCGCCCGTGTTCATTCAGCCACTCCCACACCACCACACGGGCCAGGTTTTGGGGGGGGAAGCCCAGGCCACCAGAGGCCAGCATGGCCCCCGAGCCCTGCCGTGCCATGCCGGGGGGATGGCGGCTCAGCCCCGTGCCATGCCCCGGCACAGGGATGCAGGGCTCACCCAGAGCCCCTCCGAATCCTCTTCTCAGCTCCCGCCAGCTGCGGGCTCCGGAGCTCAGCAGAGCAAACGCTGCGGGGCTCTGCAGAGGCGGGCGCTGCCAGCCAGGTCCCCAAGGTCCCCGAGACGCCCGGTCCCACTCCCCCGGGGCCGCTGCACCGGGCTGGGGCCATCCATCAGCCGGCACGTCTTCCTCGGCCCTTCCTCCTCCCCGTGGCCCTGGCAGGGCTCAGGCTCCAAAAAGTCACTGGGAACCCCAGGGCTGTGTTGGCTCAAGGGTGGACGGTGGCTGCGGATGATGCTGGGGACACACAACCACGGTGCTGTCACCAAGACACCCCCTCCTCCTCTTCCTTCTCGCGTCCCGCTGTTCAGCCTACGTCCTCAGTGGCTCCACGGCTGTCCCCGCCGCCCAGCACGTCACCAGTGGCAAATGAGGGGGGTGTCACCTGCAAAACAGGGCCACGGCACTGGTCACCCCAGGTACCACCATGCATGTGGCACCTGGGGGACCATCCCCATCACCCCCATGGAGCTGGTGGGCAGCGAGGCCGCTGTGCCCGCAGCCCTGGCAGCGTGGGCTGCCTGCCAGCCCCAGCCGGCTGCTGGCCTCCAACGTGACAGCAGGGACAAGGGGGATGGGGGGGGGGACAGGCGACCCTGCTCACAGCCCTGGGGGGCTGGTGGGGGACCCACAAGGCCAGGGAGCCCCATTGCTCCCTGCCCAAGCAGTCTGGGTGCCAGGGAGCCTGAGCCCGCTCCAGCCGCCACTGATTTATGATCTGCACTGCAGGCATCAGGCTGGGGGTGATCCTGGACCGCCTGCCCTGGCCCCCAACTCCCCGGCCCAGCCCCTCGCCCACCCACAGCAGCCCTCAGCCCCACGGAGGTGGGTGGGGGGCCGGGAGGAGGGGGTTTGCTGCACAGCCGCCGTAGGCAGACAGACGCATGGACACGGCCAGGCACACACAGACACACTGACACAGAGACGTACACACAGGCACACGCGCTGGCACGCACACAGCCGGTGACACAGACAGCGGGACCAAGACAGACGGACAGACAGACACAGGAGCCCAGGGCAGCACAACAACACCCCCCCCCAGGGACACACACACACACCCCGACACAGGTGTGCACAAGTGCACCCTCACACCTCCACATGCGTGTGCACCCTCGCGCTCACCCAGCACCCGCCGTGACCCCGAGCACCCCCAGAGCTAGAGGGACCCTCACCCCAACCCCGGCCTCCCCCCGGGCCCGGGCCCCGGGGACGGGCCCCGGTGCCAGCCCCCCCCACCCCGGGGCCCGGCTGCTCTGGACGGAGGCGTGGGGGTGGAAAGGCCAGGCCCGACCCCGGTGCGCGGTCCCCCCGGTGCAGA
>VYZW01016087.1:12741-24778 GCA_013401315.1 Balaeniceps rex | reverse complement strand
TCTACCCTGAATAGTCAATGTTCACAGATTCATCCTCCCAGTTTTTAGCCATCATCAGCCATCTAACCTTTACTACAGAACTTCACCTTCAGGAACAATAATATGGGGAACCATCCTTCTCTTCCTTTGCTATGCTCTGGGATTGAACCCCCATCCCCTCTGACCTGAGGGGACAAAAGGAGTTTTGGAAAGCAAGGCAAGATAATCAGGGCATGCTCTGGTTTTGTTTGTTTGTTTTCTTGTTTTAAAGCAGCCTTTTAAAGAACCTCATGAGTAACACAGAGAAATAACAACATTGCCATCTTCCATGCCAACTTGTCCATAAGGATGCTAGTCACTTGACTGATAAAATCCATTGATAAAAACCTCTCTTCGTTACAGGAGAGATTAAAAAGCTAAAATGCATACTGTTGCCAGATCATTAGTGCTATGAGGAAGAAATGGAGGTTTTGTATGTGAGCTCTGCATCACTGCTGTAATTGCACGGAGCTGAGAAAAAGCAAATCACAGGATTACAAACCGATGCACGTCTATTGGTGATGGAGATGCTCATCCTTGACCTGGATCCTGCAGGGCACAACGAGCCACTGAGATCAGCTGAAGTAAGTAGCTGCAGAGACTTGTCCTTCTGAAATGTAAACCTGTACTTGCTGAAGGAATTACTCACATCATCAACAGCTTGAGAAGTCTGCTGTCATTGAAGCTATGTTGGAGTGAGGCATGAAAGAGGTTGTAGGTTTATTGTTTCCTACACCAAGGAATACACTTGATATCAGGTCAACCCACCACCAGACCTGTGCTAACTTCAGAGCATTCAGTACTTGTGTAGTTTCTTCCATGCAAAATTAATGGAATATGAGGAAAATCTACAGGTGTTTCCATCGCTCTAGGCACCTCCCTACAAATACTCCTTCCCTTAATATTGCCCCAAGAGAAGTGGAGTGTATAAAATGTATGAAGCTTTAAGAAGATCTTGAAAACAATTCTTGTCATAGCAGAACAGTGGGTCTTACTGAAATATCAAAAAAACTGAAAGGTCTGTGCGAACAGACAAGTGCCACAGGCTGCTTTCAAGCCTGCTGAAATCCTTTGGACCTATCAAAAAATATTGAATTAAAGTGAAATAGTGTGTTTTAACAAAATGAAGGACTTCATGCATATACAGAAATGTACAGACTTTCAAAAGGTTACACAGATTTAAAAAATATATTCCCTATACCAAAAGTGAAGCTATTTGGATCAGCGATATTTTAAATTCAACTTGCGTGCTCCAGTTCTGACCAGTTAAAACGGGGGATGAGAAGCAGACAAATGAAGAAAACAATGATGAAAGGAAGGCTGATACGTTCAATGTGTTTTTTGCGTTAGAAGGTGAAATACACTTAAAAAGTTTGTTTTTCACAAAGAGAAGGCTTAAGGAGAACCTCCCCCTACACCACAGTGGAAACAATCTGGTGCCATCAGACTCATGGCGTATATAATTTCCCTTGGATTAGGATATTTGCTTTAGGTCGTTTGGTCTCTAAGACAATATGCAGACATTCTTTTTTTTTTCCCTAGGCAGCTTTGCAAACCTTTGTCTCTAAGCTGTTTGTATTTGTTGTGGTTTTGACCTCCTGCAGTGGGTTGAACTTCTGTCTGGAACAGACAGAGTCAATGTGCTACAAAACCAACATGAAAAACCATTTGGGGCTTATGTGGCTGAATGACTCAGTACCCAAAGGTCTGCTTATCCCTGTACTTGGCGTGAAGGCAACTTTTTTTCCTCTGAGTTTATGAAAACAGATTCCCATGAGGTCTTACAGAAAGCTGTGGCACTTTCTTGATCCCTACTGGGCAACTGAGAGCAAATAAACCATGCTTGATTTTCCTCAGACGGGTAATTATCATAAATTAAGTAACTCGCAGTCATAGAACTACAGCTGAACAGAGCCATGGGTGACCCATGGACTCCAGAGGTATCCTCTGGCTCTGAGACATGGTGAGTCCCACGCACCACCCTTTGTAAGGTTAGTAGGAGAAATGCACATAAATCTAAACCACCCTCAGATGAGAATAGATCTCCTTAGCCATGAGTGAAACAAACCTACAGCTTGAAGCTTTATGGTAACACTTATTTGCCCTCCTTAATTTCAGCCCTTTTTACATTCTTCTGGTACAGCTCCTATGAGAAAGTCTTTCATTTCAAAGACAATGTAAAAAAAGAGATTCTATTCATCTTCCTCCCTCCCACCAAACCCTCAAGGAAACCAGTCCACATGATTCAGTCTTGATAAATCAGTGTTTCCAATGGGAAATAAATTGGTTACTTGACAAGTTCCCAACTGGTTCTAACAAGAACTGGCAAAGGTCACAATATGATGAAAACTTGCTTTCTGTTAAAGCATTTCCCCTTCCACTGAGGTATCTCTGGACGCCTGTTCTTGTCTTTCAGTCGTTCTTCCGCCTGCTGACATCAAAACCTCCCCTAAGGAAACACCTGCCTGAGCTGGGAAAGGCAGTGGGAACTTTCTCATGGTGCTATGGGATTGTTTGGACACGGGAGGAGATCTGAGGTCTTTTCATCAGTTTTCGGACTTTCTCTTCCTCCCCCTGCCCTGCTCTGGGGCCAAGGTCTTGGAAGACAAAGCCCCTACTTTGAATTAGACATTTCACAACTCATCTGTAGCTGCCAGCAATAAAAACTCAATGACCATCTTCACCCAAGAGGCGTCTGTAAGGGATGCAAGAAAATTAGCAAGGAAGTGAGTCACAGAGAAGACACATCCATCAGCCTGTTATCTTCCATAAGAACCACCGTAAAATCAGCTCGTCCTTGCACTATGCAGTGCATCCACACAGGTACAGGATGAGACAGGCTGTTCTAATAATGTAGCTAACAATGGTCAAGATAAACAAGTGGGATCCCAGAAATTGTAATAAGTTTCTCAAAGGTGCAAAGGATGGCGAAGTGACAAATTTCCACTGAAATTCGATGGAAGCCAGACACTAATTTTTATTCATCCTTTTGAAATTTTCCCTGGTCTTTGAGATCCTTGTGGACATGATTATTCTTTCCTCTTTCATGAAGGAAAACTGAGAAGGAAAACTTTTCATTGGAAAGGGTAGGAATATAAGAGAGAAAACTGAAGTCATTAAGGGGTGGAAGGAGATTGTTTAGGCCACAGCCTACATGTGTCCATGCATATATTTGTTGCACGTTGCAGGAAATAGCAGATGACACTGTCAGTGAAACGTAAAGAAGGAGTTTTTACAGAGTGCACCAACAAATTGTGGACCTTGTGGCCAAGGGGTATGATGAATGCTAGAATATGAAGTTACATAACCACTTATAGCTCTTAGCAAGTCCTACAACTTCTTTCATTGCAGAAGCACAGTTTGGGCTCAAGAACTGCTTTGTTTTCAGTATCATGATACTGTGCTTTATGGGCAGCAAAAGAATTTGTTTTCTACCTTAATTACTCTAATGATAGCTGGTTTTGAGACACAATTGAGAACTAAATCTTGTTGCTTGGATTGAGGCCCTTTAGAGAGAGGATTGCCCGTGTTCTGCTTACCCACCTCTATACTAGGCTGTTGGGTAGAAAATAAACAACCAAGCTCACCCAACACGATGCATCCATATAGCAAGCATTTGCAGTACTGATTTCTCTGTGGCTAGGAAGCTGACCTGCAAGGCTCTCACATCTGCTACTGCTCAGCGGAAGAGCAGCAATATATAAGTTATCTCCCCATCAGCTATGCTTTGACCTTGCTGATGACTTCCCAGATGGATATTTTGTCAATTCAGACTCTGGTACATACTTTTCTGGAGGCTTTTGCTTCCAGCCTTGTCTTTTTTACTAAAAACCATGTCTTGTGTCAAGGAAAATTCCAATGCTTTACATAGATTCTTTGATAATTTTGGCAGAAGAACTAATAATTCTTTTACACGCTTAAATTGAGAATATGCACAGCGTAACCTCCTGTAAAATCAGTTTTCCATCAAGCAATTGACCTCTGAAGATAAAGTTACCAGCTCAGACTCAACATCCTTCTTTGGTCTCTATCCATCTCTCCCCAGCCCTGTTTTTTTCTGTTAGCCTCTTCTACTTGCTCTTCTAGGTGATTGTCTCTGTTTCTGAAGTACTCTCTCTTAGTCATTAAAGGGTCAGGTTCTTCTCTAGTTTTGGCTGTTGAAATTCCCTGGAGTTCATTGAGATGACACCAGTTTTATACCAACATAACTGGGATCACAAGGTGACCATAATGCTCTTTCCCAAGCTCAGCATAAGCTCATGTCAGAGCCGTGCTTTCTTCTTCTTTATCTCACTTCTACTCCGTGTGGCATCTTACCTATCTGAAAATAGCCCTAACTGAGCTATGCCTTCACAAGAGTAGATGGAGAAAGAATCTTGCCAGTCTAGTATTAAACTAGAAAATGGCCGTGCCTTCCAAGGGTTTGGGATCATTTGTGAAAGTCCATAGGTCCAACTATTAGCTCAGATTGGAAAGTAATATCTTTTAAAAAAGTCTTTTAATTCAATTTGTTAATTTAACTAGAAATTTGTAGTTATTGATAAATCTTACTATAAATCAAAATTCTAGAAAATAAGGCATAGGAAGAATTACTTCAGTGGAGAGAAATAACTTCAAATAAATACTTTTTGCATCTAGATCTCAACCTGCTTTCTCAATATATAACTTTTCCTTAAAATGTGTCACTGGCTAAGCATTTCAGTATGAGGGAATTCTTATGATCCATTCTACTTATTAGCATTTCTTGATTTTGAGTCTTCTGTACAATTTTAACTATGCATTTTTAGCTTTTCTTCCAGTCATAGCATCTATTCAAACCCATTTTCTTAAGAGAAACTGCCAGAGGATTATCTTTCATACAGTTTCTTTAGAGCTTCAGCCGCCAATGCAAACAACTGGTTTTCAAGAAGGATGTGATGATGCAACACATGAACTGTAAAACAATCCAGAAAAAGGTGACATTGTAGAAATCCAGTAATTTTTTGACATGGCTAAGAATCGCAGCATAATTTTTCCTTCCCATTACAGAAGAAAATAGATATAATTTTGTCTCTGCATTCCTGTGATCAGCACTTTTAATAATCTTTGCAGTGACAACTGTAGAAAACCTTGAAAATTCTGGGAGTTTTTCAACCCTACAGTTCTGCACAACTCTCTGAAGGTTGCTGACTTCTTGGTAACCCCGTGGGCTGATGATGGGTCATGACAAATAGGTCATGTAGGAACCCCAAAGAGTATGTTTCCACAGGTTGACCTACAGAGTCCAACTTTGGCGCATGATGCTCAAGAAATTTCAAAGCCTGTGTGAAAGTACCACAGAACCACCTGTACTTATGTATTGGGTTTGCGTGGCAAGGTTTTGGGAGTGGGGGGACTACAGGGGTGGCTTCTATGAGAAGCTGTTAGAAGCTTCCCCTATGTCGGATAAAGTCAATGCCACCGGCTCCAAGACGGACCCACCGCTGACCAAGGCCAAGCCCATCAGAGACGGTGGTAGCGCCTCTGTGATAACGTATTTAAGAAGGGGAAAAAGTTGCTGCACAACAGCAATTGCAGCCAGAGAGAGGAGTGAGAATATGTGAGAGGAACGACCCTGCAGACACCAAGGTCAGTGAAAAAGGAAGGGGAGGAGGTGCTTCAAGTGTCAGAACAGAGATGAAGACCATGGTGATGCAGGCTGTCCTCTTGCAGCCCATGGAGGTTAACGGTGGAGCAGATATCCACCTGCAGCCCGTGGAGGACCCCACACCCAAGCAGGTGGATACCTGAAGGAGCCTGTGACCCCGTGGGAAGCCCACGCTGGAGCAGGCTCCTGGCAGGACCTGTGGCCCCGTGGAGAGTGAGGAGCCCATGCTGGCACAGGTTACCTGGCAGGACTTGTGATCCTGTGGAAGGGACCCACTCTGGAGCAGTTCATTAAGAACTGCAGCCCGTGGGAAGGATCCACGTTGGAGAAGTTCACGGAGGACTGTCTCCCATGGGAGGGACCCCACGCTGGAGCAGGGGAAGAGTGTGAGGAGTCCTCCCCTTGAGGAGGAAGGAGCGGCAGAGACAACGTGTGATGAACTGACCGCAACCCCCATTCCCCGTCCCCCTGTGCCGCTCAAGGGGAGGAGGGAGAGAAAATGGGGAGTGAAGAAGGGAGGGTGGAGGGGAAGGTGTTTTAAGATTTAGTTTTTATTTTCGCATTACCCAACTCTGGTTTGATTGGTAATAAATTAAGCTAATTTTCCCAAGTTGAGTCTGTTTTGCCTGTGATGGTAATTGGTGCATGATCTCTTCCTGTCCTTATATCAACCCATGAGCTTTTCTTTACATTTTCTCTCCCCCTGTCCAGTTGAGAAGGGGGGTGATAGAGAGGCTTTGGTGGGCACCTGGCGTCCAGCCAGGGTCAACCCACCACAACTTAACACCCATCAGCTGGTCATAAAACTGATACAGTTCTGTAGTTAACCCAGGAGTCTTGTCACTATCTGAAAATCACCTCAGTAATATCAGCAAAGTATTGAGTCATCTGACTCTAAACAAATACCTCAACCCATCTCCTTTGGAAAGAACTGACTTCCCATGCTTAGACTAGGGCCTGGATTTGGCGGTACTGGAATTTCACACGTCCATTTTGGGAGTTTTTATCTGAGAATAGAGGAAAGCCATGCAGCTGCCCGATGTTACGAGTTTTCTTCCATTTGTACTGGGAATAGAAAGTGGATCTCTTTCATGTCCAGATGCTACTCATCACTACCAGAAAAATACCATCAGAATTAGCCTAATTGCTATTCTCATCAAAAAGGCCACAGGGACAAAATTGCTGCTGGTGGTTTGCCTTGCCATTTGCGCACAAAAAAGTGAACTTTCTTTATGTCTTTCTGAAATATACTTGACAAGAGGGTGATACCTGTGATAGATAGGAATTCTGTTGCCAAATAGGATTATTAAGGTTGTTTCCTAATATTTAAAGAAAAAAATACATCTTTAAGGAAAATATATTATTGTATGACTTACTGGTTGTGGAATTGCAATAACTACTATAGACGTAGCTAGACAGGCAGAGAAGAAGAACAACATTCTGCTATCATTCCCATATGCTATAGCCTGAAGTTTCATATGAACATTTTATAGCTGGATCATCTAAACTGTAGTTTTCCCTTCAGTTTTCCACACAGCAGAAACCCTCTTTCCCAGCTGAGTCTCCTGGTTAATCCACGGATACCTCTTAGACACATTTTCTGAAGAAAAATGGTGCGTGAGCAATGGTGCATGAGCAATGACTACTGCACTAGAAACACTCCTTCTTCAGCTCTGGTGAAGGTATGCAATGGATAAAGAACTTAATTCCAGCAAACCTTCTACAAGTGATTCTGTGTTTGAACAGCTCCTTCTCCTGTTGTTAGAACCAAAGGGTGATGAAAAGGCAAAGAAAAATGAGAAGCTACAGCAGATGACTCATCTCTTCTACCAGAAGCCAGAACAGTGTAACAAACCAAAGGTATCTGATGCACAGCTGACCCCAGGAGGATTCATCTTCAGCCTTGAACATTAACGTACATTAATCGTATCTTTATGACTACCGCACACACAATAAGAGTGGGAACTCAGAAATCAGCATCCTTATGAAATCAAATAATTAGATGAAGAAAGTGCAAACCCTTTGCGCTAGGAAAGCTTCTGGCAATAAACTGCTGGTTTTGTTTCAGACACAAAAGAGTCTTAAGGGTTGGAAAAAAATTGTCATTTTTTCCCTACACATATTGATTTGTTTAATAAATAGTACGTATCTTTGGTGATATTAACTGATATTTGTTCTTCCTCCAAATCTGGTTGCTAATAAAGACAATTTTCAGTATTGCAAATGAAGGAATGTATGAAGAATGAAGGTCCCAAAGGAAAGTGAGTTGTGTTTGTGTATCTAATTCCTCTAAGGCCTGTGCAAATCATAAACAGAGAATTTAGCAAGGACTCATGTAGGCTGTAGAAGAAAAATAAAACTGCTCCAACAGATCCATGCATTTGTGCATGAAATCCAATCTGTTTATTCAGCCAGTGGTTTGTGAGTAGTGGAGAAGAGGAAGGCACTCTTCATAAGGAAATCACAAATGTTCACAAATTGTATCCAGAAACCGACATGTCAGGAGATGTAAAATAGAGAGCGAGGTCTATGTGGTAAATCTGTGAGATTAAATCATCTAATCTGACATTTTGCATAATGAAAGGCAGAAAATACCACCTCATTATGCCTAGATTAAGACAAATAACTTGTGCTTGACCAAAGCATTTCCAGCAAAGCACTTGGTCTTGATCTTGAAGTCATCCAGCAAAAATACATCTAACTGAATATTGCCATCTGCAATGCGTATGCCTACATCTCAGCTAGTCACCCTGTTCTCCCTTGAAAGTTATGGCTAAAATAGGTATTTATGGGGAAAAGTGCATCTCATCCTACAATAAACGTTTAAAACAGGTTAAAGAAATGGTGCCTATTTCCGAACAGTGCCCATTTCAAGCCAACAGCAGTCTTCCTAACAAGTCCAGCAAGTTTTGATTTGGGTGTGGTGGTTATGAGAACCTATAGTACAATGAACCATCATTTAAAAAAACAGGTAGGGACAAGACCATACATTATTTCAACTAATCCTATGTATTAGAGAAAGAAAGAGAGAACATTGCCGATATTTGCTTACTCTGCTGTTGCTATTTTGTGAACTCAGTTGCAAAGCTCTTTTCTGATTTGGGCATTTAAGTCAATGTGGTTAAAAAAGCCCTATAGTAGCATTAAATGTGAAGGCTACACTAGAGATGGAAGCTTTCTGAAAAATCTTATAGCTACAGCCTAAGATATTATTTCTTCTGGAGCAAAAATAATAATATTCCTACTCACATGCATGAGTTGGAGTTTACCTATGATGTAACTATTGTATAAAAATTACTGGAGTAATTTACACAGATCACTAATCCCTCACATATACTAATCTTTCCCTCTGAAACTATAAATTAAAAACATAGTTAAATTCCTGTATTTTCTTTAAAATGTGGGCGCACAAGGAGGAGTTTAAATGCATAAGAAAGCCTTTCAACTGGTCTATTGAAGGACCAGGTGCGCAGCCTGCAAATTTCCCCTAAAAATATAACTAAAAGTGGGTGTGAAGAATTAAAATGTGGCCCTGGCTTTAGAAGTTCCTTTAAAAAAAAAAAAAAGAAAAGTAAGCTTTATTTGCCACAAATGATTCGGTAGTTAAAATTCACATTTCATTTACAGCGCAATAATATGTTATACGCGCACACAGACACAGCCTGTCATTTTACATATGGGTTTTGTGAGCTTACAATGGCAATAAAAAAACAACCCACAGTTTTCCTGAAAAGGGAGCAGTGCTCCTTGCAAAGTTTCCTCTCGCCGAGCACTGCAGTCATGACGAATGATGCTTGGATTATGCCGTATCAATGGTTAATTTCAAATCTAAAAGTTGATTAAATTTAACTCATAGGATAAAAGGCCACGACCAATTATTATTCAGAAAAAATCCTGCTGTTTAGCCAAAGACCGTACCGAGCAATCCCGTACTTGATGTGCTTGTGATAAATGTTCACATGACAAGGTTATTTGGTGTACAGCGGCTGGAGGGGTTGTCATAGCAACCTGCGCACGATGCCCATAAATCTGATGTGTAGTTATCCTTGCTGTGTATGCAAAAAAACACAAAGCCAACTCAAGCAGTTTAATTTACAGCATTGACTATCTCAAAAAAAAAAAAAAAGAAATGAATTCTAAGGTAATAGACTTCTTCGGATTATATTCCTTCACAAGGAGAGTACTCCAAGAGCTGAGACAACCTCTTCAAAGCCAAAAAGACTTTTAAGATAATCATTATGGTAGGAAGTGCAGGTCATCATTAATACTGAGAAAGAAAAAAAAGAGCTCTCTTGAAAATCTCTGCTCAAGTATATTGATTGTTTTCTGTTACTCGCACAAACAGCTGACTGTAAGGGAAAAAGCTAATCACCCTTTCTTTATTTTGCTTTTGTTTTCCAGAAATGTTGAGATGAAACCTTGAATCACCTGTCAAGTAGGCCACGACAAAATGCCCTCCTTTCCATAAAAAGTCACCAGGATAAGAAGAATATATCTGTCTCATTCAAATACAGGATAAAAATTAAGAGAAAGGTAAAAAGACCACTCATTTCTGATGTATAAAAAAGCTTGGTCTGGAAATGATAAAGACATTAGATGAAGAAGCAGGAGATCAGGGCTTTTTAGGAACCAAGTCATCAAAACCTTCTGTTTGGCCAAGTTGCTTAAATTATGTGCCTCAGTCTTCCTATCTGTGTAGCAGGGATGCCTTATTTCCATTTTCAGGAATAACTTATCACCCCCTTTAGAAAGAAATAATGTCTGGAAGAATGGAGATTTTAGAGTAAAACCACTTGCAGAGAGTAAGTGAGGAGCTCTGGACCATCCCCACCAGCCCTTGTGGAAATCCTCCCCTGCTGGTGCCCCTCTAACCCACACAAGGCTGCACCCACATGAAATACATGGGCACCAAGTAGCAACAGCAACAACTTTGTCTTGTATCTACACCTACACTTCTGCAAACCACATACACGTATAACGGGGCGTGATGAGTGCCAAATGCCTCCAAAGCATTTGGGACTTTCCTCTGGAGGATGCAGATATTTATTATTACTTCCAGATGCATAAATATTAATGAGTCAAGGGTCCTGGACATAACCAAACCAAGAAATTCCCAGGTGCAGAGCAAGAGGTTATACTGTTCAGGATTACCTTCCTGCTCCAACAGCCAGGCCTTTTGCAAGGAGCTGCTTCAATACAGAAAATACTTCTAAATATGCAAAAGATTTCCCCAAAGTTTTCTAGCGTGTAAGACTGACATGATATAACATATCATTTGTCTCCCAGGGATGACTGCAGCTATTTTCATCTAGAACCGCTGTTCTATGACTTCATGTCATAGAAATAAATATTTAAATATATAGATAAACTCAAAAGTGTAGTGTAAATTACAAAAGGAGGAAATAAATGTGAGAATGGGGTGTCCTGACATAGACAATTCTAGAAAGTGATTGATCCCAGCCTCAGAGGGTGCTCAACACAGTCAGATGATCACTGTCTGGAAAAGCATATTTCTGTCTGTCGGCACACAGGGATGCTGGGATGACTTCCTCAAATTTAGATATCGAAAGATCTAAAGAGGAGTAACCAAAGCTAAACATAGGTGTCTACAGTGCAGATTTCTACAGGTGAGCTAGATATCTAGTATCCCACTATGCTCAGGGAGACTTAGGCAAGGCAGTTAATAGGCATTAAGGCAAAATTAATTTCATCCTTGAGCTGACGATCAACTTTTGGTTAGATGAATCACTTCCTACTTTCCATTTACTGCTTTGACGAGATTTTTGTTGATAATAGAAGTCTAGGTGACTAGTACCTGTGTAGTCCCTTGCAACATGGATCCCTAAAGATAGGTAAAATTGACCTCTCATGAAAATCCTTTCTTTTCTCACCCAGCGCTGAAGCCTCAGTGACATCTGTGCCTCCCATATTCCTTCCTCCAGGTAACTGCTTTCTCAAGGGTTCCTTCTTCCAAAAAAACCTCATTTTGCAGCACTACCCTTTAAAATGCTGAGTTGCTGTGGTGCCATGTTTTCAGTGAAACAGGGTGCTCCCACAGGGACTGTCAGCTTATACTGAGAAAACCTGCTACTTTGCCACTACCAATAACTTTTAGAGAAAGGAGCACAAAGTCTCAGTGCGTGTTGTCTCACACGGTGTAATAAAACGTGTCCTCGGGAGTGCGATCCAGCTTTGGTTAACTTCACACATCCACCACGTAAATGGCAAAACCCAAGCCGGTCATCCTGGGCTCCCTTTGTAGTCAACGGGGGGGAAGGGTGGGTGGATGGAAAAAACGCTTTTGGGGCACGATTCATCTGACTGATTTTAGATCTATTTCAGGATGAAATGAATCACATCCGGAAAGATCTCGATAGGGAGCCCGGAGTGACT
>VYZW01016086.1:2272-24551 GCA_013401315.1 Balaeniceps rex | reverse complement strand
GGTCTTTTATAGGATGCAGCCTAAGGCAACAACCCCAGCTTGTGCAATCCAGGGTGATGGCATGTCTCTGAGCCTCTCCCATACCCCATTATCTATATCAAATGGGAGGCTCCTGGTGAATGTCCTTGCCCATATCCCATTATCTATATCAAATGGGAGGCTCCTGGTGATCATCCTTGCGATCGTGTGAGCAGATAACATCTCGCACAATCTCCTGCAAGATTCTGTTACCTGCTTGTCAGCAAGCTTTGAGGCAAAATGTTCAGCTGTTTTGTCCCTCACAAGTGTTGATCTGCTTGAGGGTAGGAAGGCTCTGCAGAGGAATCTGGACAGGCTGCATCAATGGGCTGAGGCCAATTGTATGAGGTTCAACATGGCTACATGTCGGGTCCTGCACTTGGGTCACAACAACCCCATGCTATGCTACAGGCTTGGGGATGAGTGGCTGGAAAGCTGCTCAGAGGAAAAGAACCTGGGGGTGTCAATTGACTGCAGGCTGAATGTGAGCCAGCAGTGTGCCCAGGTGGCCAAGAAAGCCAATAGCATCCTGGCTTGTATCAGGAATAGTGTGGCCAGCAGGAGTAGGGGAGTCATCCTTCCCCTGTACTCGGCACCGGTGAGGCCGCACCTCGAATACTATGTTCAGTTTTGGGCCCCTCAGTATAAGAAAGACCTTGAGGTGTTGGAGCGTGTCCAGAGAAGAGCAACGATACTGGTGAAGGGTCTAGAGCACAAGTCTTATGAGTAACAGCTGAGAAAACTGGTGGTGTTTAGCCTGGAGAAAAGGAGGTTCAGGGGAGACCTTATCGCTCTCTACAACTACCTGAAAGGAGGTTATAGCGAGGTGGCTTGTTGGTCTCTTCTGCCAAGTAACAAGTGATAGGATGAGAGGAAATGGTCTCAAGATGCACCGGGGAGATTTAGATTGGATATTAGGGAAAATTTGTTCACTGAAAGCGTTATGAAGCATTGGAACAGGCTGTCCAGGGAAGTGGTTAAGTCACCATCTCTAGAGGTATTTAAAAGAAGTGTAGAAGTGGCACTTAGTGGTGGACTTGGTAGCGTTAGGTTAACAATTGGACTTGATGATCTTAAAGGTCTTTTCCAACCTAAACGATTCTATGATTCTATTCTATGGTTCTATGATCTCTCCCCTCCTCAGCAATACATGGCAGAGGAGAAAATGCTATGGAAAAAAACACTTGCAGGTCAAGATAAAGGCAGTTTAATAAAAGTAAAAGCAAAGACCATGCGTGGAAGAAAAAGGAAAACAAAAGATTTATTCTCTACTTCCCATCAGCAGGAGATGTCCAGCCACTTCCCAGGAAGCAGGGCTTCAGTATGTGTAGCAGTTGTTCTGGAAGAAAAACATCATAAATAACAAATGCTCCAACTTCCTCCTCCTTTCTCTTAGCTTTTATTGCTGAGCTGACATCATATAGTATGGAATATCCCTTTGGTCAGTTTGGGTCAGCTGTCCTGCCTATGTTCTCTCCCAAGATCTTGCCCAATCCCAGCTTACTGGTGTGGGGGGGAAATGTTGGAGAGACAGCCTTGACATTGTGTGAGTACTGCTCAGCAGTAACCAAAACACTGGTGTGTTATCAACACCTTTCTAGCTACCAATACAAAGCACAGCACTATGAGGGCTGCTATGGGGAAAATTAACTCCATCTCAGCCAGACTCAATACAAGGGCTTAGTTCAGTTACCTAATACCTGTGAGATTTCCTAGGGTATCTAAGGCATCCACAAAAGACTCACCTACATTACACAGGAACTGAAGGCAACCTATGCCCTTCTAAACCAGAAAAATCCATAAAGCAGTAGATGGCTATGTGCTGAGAACTGAATCAGCCCTAAGTTTCTAATATTGGTCTTTATTTTTATGAAAATGCTTGGGTTTTTCAATGTTTAAGAAAAAGGACCAAGATTGTAGCACTGCTTTTCTGATGCTTTTAATTGGCAGTTTACTTCATACAACAGTTCCGAGGTAAAAAAGAACTTCTCAGAAAATGCAATAAGTCTTTTGTTGTTCCAAGCAGAATTTCATTATATTCATAGTTTTCACAAGCTGTAATTTATTTTAATAACTATAGAGCAAAACTTCACTAGGCTTGAATAATTGTGTTCTCTCCATCTAAACAGTTGAAAATTTCATAAATTCTAGTGGTTCCAGCAGAGCATAATCCTTCCAGACAAGAAATCTGTTACTTTCTTGAAAACAATAATTATGACAACATGCATTAAAAATAAGCTACTTTTAAATGTATCGTTCTATTTAAGATATATTTATTTATTGAGGAAAATGCCTTGTTGTTGCAGCTTGTAAAACATTGTAAATGTACACTTTAGCAATTTACAAAGCCATTTGATCATTTAATGCTAGTGATGGAATTTCCAAAAGTACTCAAGAAAATAAGAAATATTACAGTCTATAATAGACTGGTATAACTAGATACACACAGTCCAGATCCACCAAATTTTGACATTGCCTTCAGCTGGGGTAGTTTCCTACCACTAAATTCCAGTTTTTATTTCTGATGAACTTTAAAATACTGATGACTCAGTATTTTAAACAAAAATGCTTCCAGAGATACAAATGGCAATTAAACTACCTAACTCCCTCAAAAATCTATCAGCTGCTAACTTTCTGTGATGATGTACTATTAATATGTAATGAAGACTAATGGGTTTCAGATAAATATTCCTCTAATTTACCTAACTAGAACTCTGGACACAGAGATAAAGCCACAAACAAAATTTAAAGCTGAAGTTAGAAGAGACTAGGCATTGTGATGCTTGATAATGTATTAATTGACTAAAAGTTAGAAATTTCATTACAAGAACAGAATTCACGGAGCTGAATCAAGCTTTTAAAATTTTTGTGTAGATTACATGGGAGAATTTTATGCCAAAGAATAGGGTAAAAATAAATTTGTAAGCCAATGGGAAATGCTGGAGGAAAGGATGTCAGAAAGTGTATCACTCTTGGATATAGGCACCTCACTTCTGGTTTCAGTGAGCTGGCTGTGTAAATTTGGGACCCATGTTACACATAGTTTATATATTTCCTGTAGGAAAAAAAAAAACACAATGGCGCTATAGTCTGGGATGTTGCAAATTATCTCATATTTGACAGGAGAGTTCTCTCCTCCTTGCAGAACTGAGCCCTTTGTAGTGTGTTGTCCTTGGCTGGTTGCCAGGTGCCCACCAAGCTTCTCTATCACTCCCTCTCTTCAGGAAGACACGGGAAGAAAATGCAATGAAAATTTCATGGCTCTAGATAAGGACAGGGAGATCACTAACCAATTAACCCCATGGGCAAAAGAGACTCAGCTTGGGGAATATTAATTTAATTTATTGCCAATTAATAACAGAGTAAGATAGTGAGAAATAAAAACAAAACTAAAATCACTTTCTCACCACCCCTCCCTTCTTCCCAAGCTCAGCTTAACTCCTGACATTTCAATCTCCCACCACCACGAGTGCCACAGAGAGATGAAGAATAGGGGTTGCAGTCAGGTCATAAAACGTCATCTCTGCCTTTCCTTCCTCCTCACATTCTTCCCCTGTTCCAGCATGGGGTCCCTCACACAGGACACAGCCTTTCACAAACTATTCCAAAGTGGGTCCTTCCCAGGAGCTGCAGCTCTTCAAGAACTGTTCCAGCATGGATCCTTTCCACAGGGTAGAGTCCTTCAGTAATGGACTGCTCCAGCTTGGATCCCCCCCAGAGTCACAGGTCCTGCCAGAAAACTTGCTCCAATGTGGGCTCTCCACAGGCTGCACCTGCCTTCAGGCCATATCCACCTACTGTAGCTCATGGGGTCCTCTATGGGCTGCAGTGTGGATATCTGCTCCACTGTGGTCCGCCATGGGCTACAGGGGGACAGCCTGTGTCACCATGGTCTTCTACATAGGCTGCAAGGGAATCTCCGCTCCAGCACCTGGAGCACCTCCTCTCCCTTATTCTTTACTGACTTTGGTGTCTGTATAGTGTCTCACATTTTCTTACTCCTCTCTCCCCGATCTGCTGCACAGCCTTTTTTTGCCCTTTCTTGAATATGTTATCACAGAGGTGCCACCAGCATCGCTGATGGGCTCAGCTTTGACCAGCCACGGGTCCATGTTGGAGATGGTTGAAACTGACTCTGTGCCACATGGGGGCAGCTTCTGGTGTCTTCTCACAGAAGCCACCTCTCCAGCAAAAATGCCAGACGAGAGAAAATTCTGGCTCAGTGGCCTGACAGTAAACATAGTTATCCAAAATGGGAACTCTTTAGTTCTGTTTCTAGAATTATTATGGGATAAGGAGTTTCTGCTCTTTGCTTTGGTGCTCTTTGCTTATCCTGTAGTGTCTCTAATACAAAGCAAAGATTAGAGAATTCAGGTTTCTGTTAGATTAGATTCCTTCAGATTTGGGAACCAAATCCTTTGTTAGAATTGGTATTTATTTTTTAAAGGTATTTTAGATCTTTTTGGGTCATTATTGCTATTTTCATTAGGGGTATTTATTCATATAATTAAGAAAAATCAATAAAATAATAACATGTCTGTGTGTAAAAGAGGAAAACAATGCAATCATATAAGAAACTGATTGTCTCATGGCTTATCAGGAAGATCAAATTTAACAAGATGAATAATTCAGAATTAAATTTACATGTAAATTACACTTGCAAAAAACATAACAGCAATAACTATAATTAATTGAATCTATCATAAAAGACATAAATATATGTTTAAATAAAATAAAGACTACACCTTTAAAACACACATGAATAATTTTACATGAAAGAACAAACAAGACAAATTACTTAAAAAAACCTGGTAACGAAGAGAATGTGCATTTCTGTCTCACATATTGCTAAATATTCAACATAATGTTATACAACTTATTTGTAAAATATCAACAAAATAGATTGGTTGTTCAACATTCGGTCTACTATTTATATATATATTAATAGACTGTGACATCTAAGTATTTTATCTTTTGTTTCTTTATGCATACTTTAATTTGAAAATGCATAGCCCTGAAAATTCTTAGTAGTGTGCTATTTGTTTCTAAAAAATGAAGTATGGTTTCTCTTTGTGCCTTTATGAATGTCTTTTTTCCATGAAATAATATAGCAATGGTGTTAGTAAATACATATATAATTTTATATGTATATATAATCTGTATTATAATTGTGAATTATAAGTTATGAAATGATTATAAAGTAGAATCACTAGCTGCTCTGACAATCTCACTTTAATATGTATTTGATATATAGTGGATTAGCTCTAACCACTTTTTAGAAGAAACTATGAATGCTACCTGTTCTGCAGGCCAGAGATTGTTCCCTAGCCTTTTCTTAGTTAGCCATGGAGTCTTGCCAGGTGATGGCAAAGATCACTAAGCACATATCTGGTCAGCTTCAAATTTCCATAGCACCTCAAGGCTGCATCCTGACTGCCTGTTGAGATGAAACCTCTTAGAAGTGAAGCATCTATCTCCTCATTTCTTCTGTAAGGACAGAATTAGTGTATAGTCAGTGCGGGAAGTGTGATGCATTTGAATAAATCTCAGCAAACAGTTGAAGAACTGGAGTGCCAGGGCATCATGACTACACCTGCCTTGAGTTAAGATGTAACTTACAATTCCAAGCAGGCTGTGTAGTCAGCCACACTGAATGCTACACAGGCATTACTGCAGAAACAAAACAAAAACATCACAAAGGCTCTGACATACTGACTTAGATGAAACTTCCATCTTAATATCAAACCTTGAATATGTGAGCAGAACACACGGTCAGTCACCTAAGAATTTTATTTCAATTAAGTTTACAACTTTTGAAGAAATACAAATAGTAGTATTTGAATAAAAAAGGGATAAAATAAGCTTCCTCTTTTCTGTTCGAGGAGCATCTAGATGACAATCTTAGTCATATGATTTAGTTTTAGATAATCCTGCAAGGAGCAGGGAGTTGGAATCGATGATTCTTATGGGTCCCTTCCAACTTAAGATATTCTATGATTCTATTTCTTAATATTATATAACAACCTCAGAGCTGTTAGAACTGACTGTAAAAGTATTCTGAAGTGTTCTGGTCTGAAGTGATGGGATAATGCTCACTGACAGAATAAGCACATGTACGGTAACAGTGCATAATGACAGAGATAATACTTCCCACAAACTGGATGTACTTTACTAGTGCTTACCTTTGGGATTTTTTGTTGTTTGAGTTTTTTTTTTCATATTTGAATGTCAGTGATTTCAAATACTTCTGCTGCATAAGAATAGTTTTACTTTCAAGTAGGTCCAAGTTCAGGTTCACAAACAACTGCATTTAATGTCCGCAATGTAGGTGTCAAAATTCCAGTTATTGTCAGTGGAGATGGAGGACTTTACTGTTGATGTGAGCAGCCATAAAGGTGGCCTGGTTAGAAGGGGAAAATTATTGAACAGAAGAAAATGTCTGCTGAAGATTATTGACAGAGAAATTGCCTGCCAGCCTGGGAGCTGTGAGCCTGGGAGCTGTGAGCCTGGGAACTAAGGCTGGGAACCAGAAACATCCAAAGCATAGCTGGCATCTTTGAAGTACAGCTGGGTGCCTAGAAACTGGAGGCATCCTGAGATACCATCGATAAGTACAAAACCCAAGAAACTGTAATGGCAACACCTGAAAAACACCTGATAACACCTGATAACACCTGAAAAAGTGGAAACAGTCTGGGAAAATAAAATTCGTCTGAAAGAACAGAAAACATCATCATATCTTGGCTGTTACAGGTGAAAAATAGAAATTAACAGCATCTATTGACTTTTCAAAGTGCTGGTGACCTAAGCCCTCTTATATCTCTATGATATAAAAAGGACTTAATTTTTATCCAAAATGAAGCCTCTCTCTCTGAGAACTTCCCATGCTGCATGTACTTTTCCTTTCCTAAACAGGCTGAACTCTCTGCGTGAACTTTCTACGAGATCTTGGACTCTCACTGGGGACACCTGTCTGACTACAGGCTCCGTGATGTGGATCATCTTTGAAGTCAGACTGTTTGTTATTTTATTGGTCCCCCCTCTTGTCCCACTTTTGGGGTTGGTTCAGTTTGTTGTCCCACCTCTGGGATGGTTGGGTCCCCTTCTGGGATCGATTTGTCCTCCCTTTTGGGATGCTTTTTCCCCTTCTGAAATCTGTCTAATTAACTTGATACTGATATTATATAGCCATATAAGTAATCTGTCATATCTGCTCTTATATTGTTGATAGGTTGCTTCACTAATTATAAGTTTGTAGTAACCTGTAATGCTGTATAACTATGTGGTTGTTGCTATATGAATGATTGCTACTATTATTGACTGCTGCCATATTATTGATTGATACTATACTATTGACCACTGATAATAATTTGTAATAGCTTGAGAGAGATTAATATATTCACTTCATTAATCATAGGTATATTTGCTGGTCATGATTTTTGAGGTAGTATACTTGCTAGAGGTGATTTTTGTAGTATTTATGGTAATCTGTAATAAAGTAGAGAAATTTAGAGGATGAAAGTGTCTGTATACTTGTGTATTACAGAATCCTATGAAACCATAGTCATTATCTCTACTCACCTGCAGTCTGTGTAGCCCTTTAGGTTGTGACATTAATTAGCGTCAGAAGTAGGATTCTGTAAAACACACAGGTCATGGATACAGACACTTGGGAAAAGGTAAGAGAAAACATTGAAAAATAGTAGAAGAACATGGAAAATTGCAAGAAACCCTGTGAGCAGAATTTCAGGAGTGCCAGGAAAGTATTGGGCTTCTCACGGAGATATAAACGACTGCAAGACTTTGCTTAGAGCTGTTAAGCAGGAAGCTCAAGATGTTTTACAGTGACTTAGAGCAGTTAGAGCAACTGCCCCTTGAATCTCATAATCCTGATAAAAGACAGTTACTTCGGGAATTAGAAACTGACTTAGACCCATGGCTTTACAACAGCCAGAGCAAGAGCATACACTCTCAGTCTCAGAGAGTGAGACCATTGAAAAGATACATATGCTGAAAACTGATAGTGAGGAGGATGATTCTGGACCTTTTGCTCCTGATTCATGAGTCTGGTTCTGACAACAGGTCTCCTACTCCCGCTTCGTTACCTGAATCTGATCCAGATAGGACAGCCCCTTTACACCCCATCAGTTCAAACTTCCACAGTACAACTCCTGGCTCCCGGCAGAAACAAAGGCACTTCCTTCCCTGTTGCCCCTGGTCAGCCACTACAATCTATACTGAACAACAACAAGTGCAGAGGTCTTTAAAATATGTCAAAAAGCTGAGTGTCTAGGTGGGTGTCATGATGTTATCAAATGGGAGCTGGAACCATTATTGTTGATCGGAATGAGGCCTAACAAATATTTCTGGGAGGAGGAATAATTCTTCATAAACCTGATGCAGGGGTGTCCTGGTTTTGGCTGGGCTAGAGTTAATTTTCTTCCTAGTAGCTGGCATAGTGCTGTGGTTTGGATTTAGTAGGAGAAGAATATTGATAGCACACTGAGGTTTTAGTTGTTGCTAAGTAGTGCTTAGACTAGTCAAGGACTTTCTTTTTCAGCTTCCCATGCTCTGCCAGGTGCACAAGAAACTGGGAGGGGGCACAGCCAAGATCGTTGATCCAAACTGACCAAAGGGATATTCTATACCATATGATGCCATGCTCAGTATGTAAACTGGGAGGAGTTAGCCGGGGGGCAGGGATCACTGCTCAGGAACTGTCTGGGTGTCAGTCAGCGAGTGAGCAGTTGCATCACTTGTTTTCTTTTTGCTGGGTTTTGTTTGTCTCTCTTGTTCTTCTTTTCATTGCAATTATTATTATTATTGTTATTGTTATTATTTTATTTCAAATATTAAACTGTTCTTATCTCAACCCATGAGTTTTCTTACTCTTGCCCTTCCAATTCTCTCCCCCATCCCACTGAGGTGGGGGGAGGGTGAGGGAGCGGCTGTAGGGTGCTTGGTTGCTGACTGGGGCTAAACCACAAGGGGCTGGTCCCTATACCTTCTCTCTATTATCTTCGGTGATACATGCTCTTAGACAAATGCCAGGACCATGGGAATGTAACCTTCCTCTTCCCTGAAATGCTCCCAACAAGTTTTCTGAATGGACAATGAGACTGACTGCTCAGGATGTCCTTAAGGGACAGGGAGCTATAGACTAGGACATAATGACTGTGCTAGCAACACAGCAGGGAAAACAAGACTACTGTAAAATGCAGTGCCTGGGGGGCTGAAGGGCTTAGCCTTAATGTTACACAGTAGGAACACTGATTGGAAGACTGTAATGGCTCACGGGCTGCAAAATTAGATAACCCCTATGGGAAGGCAACAAGGACAGAGAACTACCCCCAGAACAAGAGTCTCTAAAAGAGAAGGTTGGGTCAAGATTACTCAAACACAAAAGAGAAATCGTAAGGGACAAAATGTTCAAAAATTCCCCATTAAAACTAATCCATCTGACACAAAAGAACGCCCTGACAAACAGAAGAGAGTTTTAGAATGGAGATACTCATGTGATCTCCATTGAGGATCAGGGTTTAAAACAGGTGAGTGACAGAAACTATGGGAGTAATTATGAGAAAGGTTGCACTGACAGCCTGGATGCTGGTATTGTCCCATCTGCTCCCACAATCCTACTACTAGAAATTGAACAGAGGAACTTGTGACAACCCTTTCCAGGTGGCCAAAATTTTTTTAATTAATATTAGTGAAAATGCTTGTATACTGCTAATAGTGAATGATAAATATTTTGCCTCTTTTCTCACTACATGCTGCTGTCCCTTCTGTTACAAATCTTATTTTGAATTATTAATCGCAAAGATAAACAACAAGGACTTAGTCAAATTAGTTAGATTTTTAGGCATAACCTGACAAGGTGGCAGACAGTGTATTCCCTCTGATACCTTACAGCAAATACCGGAATTACATTCACCCTCTAATAAGAAGGAGCTCCAACAAACCTTAGGTACTTTAGGATTTTGGCAATCACTTATTCCAGAATTTGTTGTAATTGCTTGACCCTTATATAATTTGTGAAAAAAGTTTTTTACCTGGGAATGGACAGTTATTCTCGAAGAAGCATCTTATTTATTAATATGGAATGTTTCAGAATATCAGGCTATGGGCCCTGGAATACCGGGGCCCCCTTTTAGACTACATATAGGACTCACAGAAAAAGGCTATCAATGGGGATTGTGTCAACAATTTTCCAACAAAGTCCAGTTAACTCTTATTTGATTTGGATAAAAAGGGTGGCAAGGTTCCCAAGCATGATATTCACCTTGGGAAAACTCATCATCAGCTACTTATACAGTCCTGTTAGATACAGAAGCCATCACATTAGATGCAACCTTAGAAATATTCTCTATTCTTAAAGGAATTGGAGAACCTACTCCTGTTCCACAGGGAACTGTACTCTCTACTGTTACATCCACATAGGGTTGCCTGACATACACAGACAGAAGACCTACAAGAAACTAATGCATTTCTGGAGCAAGACCTGGAGGCCAAAGCAGATGTCCTGGAGTGTCAAGTAAAGCAACGCTGAATACCATCAATCTAAGCAACTGAACTCCACCCTGTATTTTTCAAGAATTTAGATATTGAAAGGGAATGTAGGCTTCACTAAATGATAAGTATGTCTTAACCTGCGTGAAAATGCTTGCAGGCATGACACCCACCTTGAACAGTCTCTTAAAATTTAAAGTTCTTCTTTGAGGGTTTGGTGGGTTTGACTCAGACCAACTGAAAAAAATTCAGAGCAAAAGTAATAATTTAAAAACTGAATCATAAGTGTTTTCATCTATGTTATTAAATCCTGAAAATTAGTTTCACCTGAAGTGATATATTATTTTTGTGTTGTTGGTTTCAAAACAAGCTAGTTCATTTTTAATCTTTTTGATCCTATAAGAAGCTATTTTTCAAAAGTTTTAATAAAAATAGTTGTAACTGAATTCACTGTCTTTTTGAATACATGTAATTATGTTTAATTTTTGACCCAAAAGTGTTAGCAATTATAGCAAAAATTTATTTTTCGTTCATGAAAAGGTTGATTTGAACAGACTTCATGGTATCATATTATGAATACACTTTATTTATTACTGTAACATTCTACTTTGGTTATGATATGGCTTTTCACAACATCATTTAGGAGTTGCTTGATTTCTTTGGTTTCCAGTTGGCCCTTAGTAACTATTTGTGTAAAGATGGATTTGGCATGTGTACTGTAAAATCTGGTGACTTGCTTATGAAAACATAGTTCAAGAAAAAAAAAAAAAAAGGTGTTGATCATTTTACAAGTATTTGAGTACTTAGCTTGAACTAGCCAAATAGCATTGTTTGAAAAAATTACATGTGTGATGGCTAAAATCACAGATTTAATGAAGAGTCCAATGCTTAGAGTATTCACACACAATTTAAGAAAACCTNGGTGTGTAAGCTTAGTCCTGTATTTTCCTTAGCTTTGTTAATAACATCCAACATGAAATATAACATTCCACTTGGTGTAAAATATTGTAACATTTTTTTAAGCAGGTAGAAGAAGAAAAAGAAATACATATATTTTTGAGTTAGATAAATTACTAGAGTTTGGTAGAAGAAGCTTCATGTTACGTTAAAAAATAATTTACTCACCTAGCTCTCATTTGTTCATATGACAATTCTTGTTCCCATATTAAGCTTCAATTTATTTTTGATAGAAGGGTTTAAGAGGATGGTACAACTCTCCTAGACCGCCACTCACTTCCCATCTGCTAGAACCCTGAAGAGAGAGGTAAATTAACTATTGGGGAATGTGTGGCTCATTGGACTGCAGAGAAATTAGCTGTGGGAAAGGAAACAACATTTTAATGAGATGAACAGCTTGAAAATATTAACATTTTCTTTCTTCTGTTTTCAGAGCATTAATCCTCATCATAACTATGACAACAGTTTTACATAGTCCTGATTTGAGTATTCTTTCTGCTCAAGGCACAAATACAATAATGGGTATTATTATTAGTATTATTATTATGTGACATACTTTTTATCTCAAGCTCTGTGATAGCTTAAATGTGTAATAATCCTGCATACATATCAGGGTTCATTCATATTTTACAGATGAAAAGACTGAGGTGAAGCTGATTTGGTCCCTAACATAGTGGGAAATGTGTATTAGGAATAAAATGTAAGAATATACCTAGTCTGCCTTGCTGGGATGCAGTACAATTCTTTAGAATTCAATAACTGGTACTCTAATTGTTCAGATCAGGGACCTGTTGAAATGCATGACAGCCTCCATCTAAGGGAAAAATAAACCGCGTCACAAGCCCTTAGTGGCAGTCTCTTTGTGTCTGTCATAGGCATATATATCAGTGAGATTGGTTTAGTGAATGAAAATTACTTATGAGTAAGAACTTCAGTATTTTGTTGAGGTATTTGTAAAAATTTTGACAAATTTCTGACTCATCTGGACAGTAAAAATAATTATGCATGCATAATTTTAAGCTTCTGCTACGGTACTTCAGGAACAGTTTTGATTTTTTTCCTGTTTTTTAACCATTAGAAGTATCTGATTTTAATTATCTTTCCTTTATCAAAGAAATGGCTCCTCGTATTACAATTGGAGGTTACAGTTGGTGAATAATAACCTCACCTACATGTTGTGTACTCTCTGGGATGACATCTTATCTCACTTATGGCACTGCAAATCTTGTCTAACAACACCCCACCCCCCCAAAAAAAAATACCAAAACACCAACAGGAGAAATGATATACTGATAATTTTAATACACTGCGGGGCGGGAGGGAAGCAGTCGCTATAGAACAAATGCCTGAGATTAAAAATACTGGCTTGTTTCATGAGTGAAGACAATTTACTCTGCAAAGCAAAAAGACAAGACAACATTTTTCAAAGCTTTCACTGTACTAAAGAAACAGTAAAAAAAGTTACAAGATGAAAGACTTCTGCATTATTTTTATTCTAAAAAGGTGTCAGTTTGCTTATCTGATTTGTGAAAAGTATAGCTCAGGAGAAAACAACAAGCAATTAGCAACCAACTGTATTCACAATTAACAGCCAGTGAAAGCCAATTAGACTTATCATAAAATTAGTGATTTTTGTAGACAATGTATTTAAACAATCCATTTTAGCACGATATACTGAGAACTATCTTAAAAAATAACGTCAATACACAAGATGACATATTCACTACTTTTCAAAGGAAATTTGAAAATGGTAAGTTTTTACGATCATTCTTAGGTGACCTAAAAACAATAAAAAACTTTTTGTAGGATAAGAAGGATTATGTAAAACTGAAATGGAGAAAGTTCTAAGCAGATGGTTTGTATATTATACATCTTCCTTTTTGTTCTGTCCTTGATAATAGTAGACCTGATTTAGCAGCTGTGCCATTTTCATCATAAAAATGAGACTGGCAATTAATTTAAAGGAAGTATTTTTAATTTTAAATCTTTACTGTTTTGAAAATTTTATAGATTTTCACCAGTGTCATCCAGTGTTTTATAGGGATTCTTTACCCATGCCTCAGAGAGCTTGCTGAATCCATTAAAATGACACAGATAAGGAGAAAAGGGAAACAGATTGAGGCCTAGAGAAATAAAGATGATTAAATGTTACATTGCTTTATCAGAAGAATATCCTGATACTCTTCTTTAGGGAATGATGTGTAAGAAAATCAGGAAGAACTGGTTTTGAAGAAGGACACTACAGTGCAGGCAAATAATTCTGTGTGAAGGAGAAAGGGGAGGAAACACACAGAACTTGACAGTAACAGTGGAAGACAAATAGACTAAAAAGATGCACAGAATATTCAAGTCACAAAAAGACATGTGGTGAAAGATCAGATACAAGGAGGGAATTAGGAATTACTTATTCCACTGAGAAAAATGAAGTTGGAATTAAGGAAGAGAAGAGACACTGAAAAAGACTCAGGGGGAGGATGTGGAGAGAAGAGGCCTGATCATAGAGATGGGAAGATAAGAATGCTGTGGCTGTAAATATTGTTGTCTTTCATATGGGGGGCACACAAGAATTGCAGAGCTATAGGAGAAAGAGGTAGGCTTTGAAAATCAGTGTTAGAATATGAAATGGAGAGGAAAAGTCATGATCGATAAAAATCTGAATATGAAGATATAAAAAATGTGACAAAGTTGCTTTGGTATTTTGATTTTGGGAAGTGAAGAAAAATATGTTCAATATAAATCAACAAAAATTCAATGTGAAAGCTCAGGGACATTTTATGAAAGTATCCTATTATTTTGCTAACCTTATGATCCTGGTGCCAAATTCTTTGGAGCATTCATTCACATTTTTTAATCCTTATTCATTCAGCTAGTTTCAGTAAAGTATGCAGAAGAAATTTTGCTTTTTATTGTTTAATAATAACAAAATTAATATTAACAATAATTAATAATATTGTTAAATAAAAGTCAGCTAGAGAAAAAGTACAGGATCACTTTTTTTTTGCTTCCACAGTTGTCAATCAGTTTGGCATTGGCATGTAGCAGCACCTGACATCTGAGAACAGCCTAAGATACTGGTCTTTTCTGACTAGTGGACAGAAGTACTGACACCTGGGGGGGTCCATCAATAGCTGGTGTGGTGCTGTTAGCTGGAGGTTAAACAGGGTCTGCCATCTCACATTTGGCAACATCTTATTCACGTACTCAATCAAACTCAGTGTAAACAAGTGTGAAGGCCACCAGAGGAAGTGGGTAATCTGCAGTTTAGGAAGAAAATTAAGCTCACCTGGATCCCAAAGCGCCTGCAAGAGAGAAATTTCTGGTTTAGAACTTGTGATAAAAAGAAATACATTTCTGAGCATCAGGGAAGAAAGAACTCTGCTTGACTTGACTGTCAGCTCCATACTGAGACAATTAGAGGTTTCCAAAAGAAATGCGTCTCCTCAGTGAGCACCAAGCAGAGGGCAGGTTGAGACAGGTGGGGGGGGCAGGGTAAAAGGAGGGTGGCACAAGACAGAGCAAACATGAGCAAACTGAGAGAATGCTGAGAAAAGCAGGGTGCAATAGTCCCCCAGAAAACCACTGAAATTCTGATTGACTTAAAGCAACTAAGAGCACCTTTATGGTGTTATTCTTCTTGAAAAACCTAAATGTCTGCCTTCTGAAGAAAAATAAATACACAAATACTGAACTTCATTTGTATGTCACTCAAAATAAGATTTTTGTCTTGTTACTGTTGCTTTTTTGCTTCTCTTTTTCTTTTTTTCCCTAGGACATAAAGTCTGTAGTCTACAAACTTAAGTGCTTGAATTTTGGTGCTATATTCAAATAATAACACAACTATAGTGGTGGAACAGAGCTCCAGGAAAAGATGTATGTTATCTATATATTGCTTGAAAGCTTAATTGCTAGCCATAACTGATATTTGGAAGGGTGTACAAAATAAGGATGCATCAATATCTGTTTTTTACTTAAATGTCCACTACAGGTCACTCACAAAACCAGTTATCTGACTAGATATTTCTCTGGTTTGACTAGTATATCTGTTCCTATGCTAAGGAACTCTTCATTCACTGCTGCCTCAGTAAAATTTGTACTGTTTTAAAGCAAGGAGTTTTTTCTTTTAATAGGGGCTCCTGCAGCAATACAACTGATTTATGCCTTCCACACTGATTAACACTTCAGCTGATCAATCCAGAGAAAGAAAATAATTTTAAGAGACTAGTGATGAAAGCAGTAAAGAAAGGGAAGAGTTAATTTTTAACACTACCAGCTTGTTTTGCTATCCATGCAGAAGAATAGGTTGTTTAAATGATGTTGATCTTAACTTGCTTTCAAGAAGAAAGGAGAAGGAATTAAAAATAAATGCTTTTCTCTTTTGACTCACTAACCATCTTTACTAGGCCAAGCCCGTGTCTCATCTTGTTACCTGTTGAAAAGTTAAATTGCATGCAATTCGATTGCATGCCCAATTAGATAAACAATTGTCAGTCGTGGCTGTGGCAGTCTCATCTTTTTGAAAATGTAGTGCTAAGAATCAATATAAGACAAAGATAAAACAGAGCAAAGAGATATGATTTAGTTATATATTTCTCTTCCTTACGAGTTCATTCCTAGTTTACACCCTTGCAAAGCAGTATTTTGAAATGGCATTAACAATTTAGTGTGAGAAAATATTTTAAAAAATGACTTAAAACTACATCTAAGTTACAGACCATTTTCCTTCAGAATTCTCCCGATAAATGCATTGCAACCAAGTGGAAAACATATTCCTTTTCCTGCTGTGATTGCACATTTGTACTCTTGAGTGCAGGCACATGTATTTGCAATTTCTTCCTGACAGCTTGATTAACCTTGAAAACTTGCAAAATGAAAAAAAGAACTTTCATAGTTAACTTTCCAAATATACTTGGGAAAAAAACCCAAACCTAATAGTCTATAAATAGCTGCTAGTACCTTTATTATTTTTTGTATTCTTCCTGTTATTTAATGTATAAAATTTCACTTTATAAAATTAATAATATCAAAATGAGAGAATTAGAGGTACATAAAAGTACACAGAACTTGTATATTGGCCCTTTTATTGGGTGTAGGTGTCAAGGTGTTGGTAGGAGGGGTTGTGGGGGCGTGCTTCTGTAAGGAGAGGCCGGGGTTGCCTTGTGCTGGACACAGCTTGTTCCAGCCATCTCCAACAGACCTACCACAGGGCACAGCTGAGTCCCTCAGCCATGATGGTGGCACGTCAGGTAAAGTGTATTTAAGAAAGGGCAAAATGCTGCCTAAGAGAGAGGAGGGAGAAAAGAAAGTGTGAGAAACAACCTTGCAAGCACCAAGGTGAGTGAAGAAAGAGGGGGAGGAGGTGCTCCAGGTGATGGAGCAGAGATTCCTCTGCAGCTCGTGGAGGAGACCATGGTGAAGCAGATAGATATTTCCTGAAGGAACTACAGGCCATGGAGGACCCATGCTGGAGCAGGGGCAAAGTGTGAGGAGGAAGGAGCATCAGAAAGGAACTGTTATGGATTGACCACAGCCCCCCATTCCCTGCCCCCTTGTGCCACTCAGCAGGGTGGGGAGGAGATAGAGGAGCCAGGAATGGAGTGAAGTTGAGCCTAGGAAGAAGGGGTGATGTGGGGGGAAAGTGTTTTAATTTATCTTTGTTTCTCAGTACCCAAGTCTACTCTAATTGGCAAAAAATTGAAATTAATTTTCCCCAAGTTGAGTCTGTCTTGCCTGTGATGGTAATTGGTAAGTGATCTCTCATGAGCTTTTTAATCTTATTTTCCCTTCCTGTCCTTTTGAGGAGGAGAATGAGAGAACATCTGGGTTGGCATCTGGCAGTTGGCCAAGGTCAACCCACCACAGCCATCAACCAAGATATACTTGGCACTGGTGCATACTATTCATCAGGAGAAAAATAAATTCAATAAAAGTTTTAGTTATTTTTGATTCTTAGCATTTATTCTTACTGTGTTAAACTGGGATACAGTAATAGAATGCATAGACAGAACAATAAAGTATGTCATTAACCATTTAAACCAGTAATAGAAAAATGTAATATCTTAGATTTCTACATCTCTAGGGATTTTTATTTTGATAATGCATAAATGGGCTGTATTGTTGTGCCAGGATTAAAAAGACTGTATCAAGGCACACCATAATCTAAATATAAAATGAAGATCAGGGGGGAAAGATTAAACAATGTCAAATAAACAAGATACTGTACTAAAGTGTTCAAATCAATGTAAATAATAATAATTATGTGCCTTCTATGGTCAATGGTGGGTTAGCTTAATTAATGCATGTATATGAAATGGGAAAGACCATGTAGACTACTATGAAACTGGACTATAAATAAGTATTTAAATGTAAACAAAATTAATTTGAGAAAGATGCAAAATCTCAATGTTCAGAGCAGAAGATGAACACTTAGGATATTAATTTTGACTTCTACTGGAAAACAAATAAATGCTTTATTGAAAAGTTACAGAATAATATTTGAAAATTGACACCTTGGGTAGGTGTCAATTCTAGAATTTTCAGAAGATTTTACCAACTGCAGGCAAGTTTATTCCATGACCAATTTAATTTCTCTTCTCTGAACTGTAAAGTTGTTCATGACTAGATTGTCATATTTAAGATACTTAATAGAGGGCTTTGATCTTTTTTTGCAAACAAACAGCTCAAAAGTGTTGATATTTTTCTTACATTGGAAAAAGTCACATGTAAAGTAGGTTTTCATTATAATCACTGGCATAAACCACAGTAAATTAGGCCCTAAATGATGCAAATATCTCCCTCTGTTTCCTTCCTCACCTCCATCCCCCACCCCAGTCTTCTATGTATATATAAATTAATTTTCTCTTTACATAGAGATTGAACTGTATTACTGAACTCTGCCCGTTCAGCTTTCTCCTTTGGAAAACAATGGCACTGCACCTAAACAAATCTCAGTCAGGCTTCTGTGTCCTATCTAATCCAACTGTTTTTAAGAGGAAACATTAAGAAAAGTGCTATATTACTGCATGCAAGGATGTGGTATGAATTGTTACAGCAACAACATCTACAGTTTTCAATGTTGGCCTCAGCACAGTAGAAGGAATGACTTCAGCCTGTCTCCTTCTTCACATGGCTATGGCTGTTACATAGTTGTCCACAGATGCTGATGGTGTTATCATCTAACAAACCCATGTAACAGATGTTCCCTATGATTTCTGACAACAAAATAGTAGTCCAGGTATTTGTGGACTGAATTTATTCTATGAACCATTAGCTCAATGTTACCAAAGCACACTTGAGGAATGTAATTGTGATGCACTGTAATTATCTAAACAGAGATGCTTAAAGGTATTTAAGCACTTTATTACTGTTTACCTTCTAATCCCAATGAAATTAGCAACCGATAAAAGAATCGGGTGCCAAAAAAGACACAGTTTCATTTGTAGTGTAATCTGATTAGCAGCAAAAAAAAAAAATAATTATGAGAAAAAAATGCCAATTATGCAAGTGATGTAACAAATATATGTGTCCATGGAAAAAAACAAAAAAAAACCCATGAAAACCCTTGTTTCAGTAGTTAGGACACAGGTCTATGAAAGACAATCACCTGGAATGTATGTGCATCAATAATTTTGTCATGTATCAAAATTTGTGAAAAACTGAGTTTCTAGTGCAGTTCTAATGCAGACAAAAATTGGTTATCATCATATGACTCATCTATTTCTTATGAAATTGATTTCAAACTGAGGACAATAGGAAATAAAAGAGCTGAACATACTTTTTCATTCTGAATTTTGAGTTGCAAATCTTTATGGGGGCATACTGAAATCTGTGACATGAGCTAAGCATGAATTTTATTCCAAGATGAACTTTAAAATTAGTGAAAAATCAGGGCAATTTCCTTTAAAATAAAAAAAATGCTTTTTTTCTATTAGCATTTAACTGGGAAACGTAATTGTCCATCATCCAATCTGATAGAACATCTTTCTTCAAACAGCTCAAATGCAAGAAGTTCTGACCAGTATCTCTCAGTTTCTTTGGAACTTAGCTCTAATTTCAGAGCATGTTCTATCCCAACACAGTATAGCTAGAAGTAACTATTTCTGTTCATCTAGCAATTTGCTGTGCCCTCCTTTACCTTTAAACTCTGTATGTATGTGTACTGATATTTGTTTATTTGAAAATTGTCTTCAATTTTTTGTAATTTGCTGTGAGTTTTTTTTTTCTTTAGTCTTGAGCCAGAAATACTGAAGTATTGCTTGTATAGGACATGCAATTAGCCTCTATTATAGTATGTACTTAAAAGGCGAGGCACTGTTATGACAAAATTAGTGAGTTCTGTAGAGCACTAGGTTGGTTTGTTTTGTTTTATTTTAAAGTGAGCATAACACTAATGTATTAGTGTGTACTATCTGATCTCTGTAGGAGATCAGAAAGAAATATGAAAGAGAAAAGTGCATGATTACTTACACCTTATCTTTGAGAGATTTGTCTCTTCACACTGTTCACATCTTCTGCTAAGGAAAAAGTAAGAGGGATCAATGAAAAGTAGACAGTGTGCCTTTGATAAATCTTCTGTAAAAATTATTAAAATTATTTTTATCAATAGAAAGATGTATCTTTGGATTATATACTGTCAGGTTAGAATAAAACTATGGAAAAAATACTTGGGAAAAAAGTTCTTTCCAAGACTGTTTCTATAGGTGCTCATTAGGTCAGTTTTAATAAAAATAGTTTTACAGTCTAGGCTCAAGATTATAAAAAAGCCCCTTAAGTTTATCACTCCAAGTTTAGGAAAGGTTTGAGCTAATTTTCTTAAGTGCTCTGTATGATAAAGGTCCTGCTGAATTAAGATATCAGATGCATTTTTACAAAACAAATCAAACAGTGGTAATTCAGCTATTAAAAATACAAGTTTCTGCTTAGTGAATCTCACAATTTCCAGAGCTTCATTACAAGAAAAAAGTCACTTATTTACTTAAGACTGCTTGCAGATTATTAATGATTTGATTCATGTTTAGCTTGGTATACAGCTAACAAATAGGCACATGCAGTTATGCAACTAATAATTTAACATCCTCTAAGGTTTTGGTGTCTGGCTTTTTTAGATTCCAAATTTTAGCTTGATACATAGAGGAGATGAGGGTTTGCCCTTCTTATAACATTAGGCACTTAATTAAGTCACCTAAGGGAGAAAACATCAAATGGTTTGGGTTAGAAGGAAACTTAAAGATCATCTAGTTTCAATCCTCCTGCCATGTCTGGGGATATCTTCAACCAGATCAGGTTGCTCAAAGCATCATGCAACCTGACCTTAAACACTTCCAATGATGGGGCATCCACAACTTCTCTGTTCCAGTGTCTCACCACCCTCACTGTAAAAAAATTCTTCCTTATCTCTAATCTAAATCTACCTCCTTTCAGTTTAAAACCATTAACCTTTGTCCTGTCACTACAGGCCTGAGTAAAGTCTCTCTCCATCTTTCTTATAAGCCCTCTTTAAGTATTAGAAGGCCACAATAAGGTCTTCCCAGAGCTTTCTCTTCTCCAGGCTGAACAACCTCAACTCTCTCAGCCCTTCCTTGTAGAAGAGGTGTCCCAGCCCTTTGATCATTTCTGTGGTCCTCCTGTGGACCCACTCAAACAGGTCCATGTCTTTCTTGTGCTGGGGACCCCAGACCTGGATGCAGTACTTCAGTCAAGGTCTCACCAGAGCAAAGTAGAGGGGGTTATTCTAGGTTCTGTGTGGATATGGGCACTTCCGCAAACACAGTCCTTGATAGTATAACTTCTAGAAGTGACAAATGATTTAAAAACTTCACTTCTCTAAGCCCCTCGTTATTATACAGAGGTGTTGCAGTACCTGAATTCCATGGCCACTTGCTCTTTTACTATTTCCCAGGCAACAGAAATTTTCTTGAAGACCAAGTAATGATCAGCTGTAGGTTACCCTGGCTGGTTTTTGCTATTGGCATGACAGCAGCTGGTTAAGATTCTATTTCCCTGATTTTATTGGGCGTCTACTGCTTACATGAAGTTATTACTGTACAGAAAATTGACTTTAAACTTAATTTCCTTAGGTCATTTAAATGCAAGACTACATTACTGACATGTCTTTTATCATCTTTGAAAAGCGAGGCTGTCATGCATCTCAATTTTTAAGTTTTAAGACCTGACTGGATGAAATCTTCACGCTAAGAGTTTCCATAAAGCTTCAGTCTCCATAAGAAATCAATTTAAGACTCATGTTTGCTGCATTGTTTCTTTTCTGCTGTTAGTGTGATGGCTTTTGTGAACTATACCTGAACACACAGTGCTTCCCAGCATGAAGTATGGATTCTATGTATGTGACCTAGGAGTATGGATTTTCCTGCAGCTGTTGAAGTGGACAATAGACAGACACTGCAATACTCATCACAGTAGTTACTTATCACAGGGACTGTCTTTTCTTTATCACTTGCTGCTACTTTCCAAATTAAGACACTAATAGTGTGCAGAAATTCTGAATGGAAATAGAATCAGAGAGAAGCAGGAAGGATGAATGGAGTATTCTGTTCATCTAATTAGACTTCCCATTCTTTTGCATCTCAAATGTTCCCTGTAGCTTTCCTACTGAGTTCATTTGGAACAGATTATGCCCTAGATAAGTGAAGGCTACCGACACCATGAAATTACAATATTTGACAAACTAAGTAGGACTTTCTGTTCCTTACTTCAGAAATCTTTGAAGTACAAAATAATGAACAATTGCACTAGGTTCCTAATGTGCCTGTAAGTAAACAGGATTACTTACCGTAGGCAG
>VYZW01016080.1:14303-34464 GCA_013401315.1 Balaeniceps rex | reverse complement strand
GGCGCGGGGCGGCGCGGCCGAGGGGAGCAGGCATGCGTTCATCTTTTTGTCTTTCATTTTACCTTCAGGGTGACATTCAGTGCCAGGCGAGCCTCGCCGGTCACCTCCAAGTCCCACCTGGAAAAAAACAAACAAAAAAACCCAAACAAACAAAAAACCCCACCAACTAGCGAAAACGGGGGGCGGGGAGGGGGTGCCACCCCCCCCCGGCAGCCCGGATGCGGGCGGCCGAGTCCTCCGGCGGCGGACGGGACACCTCGCCCAGGGGACGCGGGGACAGACACGGGCACGCACACGCCGCCAGCCGCCAGCAGGCCATTTGCCGAGCCACCGCGGGCCGGCGAGGCGGGAGGGGGGAGGGGGCACCACAAAAAAAAAAAAAAAGGGAGGGGAAAAAGAAAAAAAGGCACCCGAAATGCAAGAGGAAGGTAGGCGAGGAGTAATGCTGCCGGCGGTGCAGCCGCCGCACCGCTGCTGCCGTGCAGGCCCGGCGCCGCGCCCCCCCCAAATCTCCTCCAAGCCCTTGCAGGGGAGGGCTGGGGGGGGTGAGAGGGGGAAGCCCCCGCCGCACAGACTCGTATGGCAGCGGGGTAAATTTGGGGTGCAGCCGTGCTGCCCCTGGGCTGGGCAGCGCGGGGCCGGAGGAGGCACGGCGGTAGTTTGGAAATTCGCTAGCACAATGGCGTCGCTGCTAAGGAGAGCAAGAGACTCTGGCAGGATTTAATCACGGGTGTTTAAACCATCTCTCCCTACCTCTGCTGCGAGGGTTGCGGAGCATCTATTTCTGAAAGCAGGGCGTTTTAGGTTAACATAGGGAGCGAGCTCAGGCCTGCAGTCACCACCAAAGTCAGTGTGACCACCGTGCACGCGATGAGCAGTGGTGTGAGTGATGGTAGGGGCTGGCAAGCCACCTGCATTTTCTTTCCTTGATTTTTGTACTTTTCAAAGGCAAATCCTGTAAGTCTGCGTGAACGGTCCTGCTAAATTCAGGGGACATTTTACATGTTGGATTTAACTCGTGCGCAGTAGTACTTCCAGAGCTAGGCCTCACTTAAAGAGAAACTATCCATGGTAGCTCAGATTTAAGTGCCTCTTTAGCTAAAGATCAGTTGTTACGTGCACGCTGTTAATGTCCCAGGCTGCTGAAACACCACAACACCTGCACAGTGACCACAGAGCGTCCCAGCAGCGCCCAAAGTCAAGTTTACCTGTTCCGTGCTGTGTTTTGCACCGCCTATTTTAATAACAAGTTACAACATTGCTGATACACACGTAACTAGCGCGGCGGAGTTCACAAAGGGACACACGTAGCAGGGCTGAGACTAAACTATTTTTTGCAGCTACCTCTCTTCAGCCTTAATGTTAGCATTAACACTTTCATTTTCCTCATTTAAATACAATAAAAGGGAAAATTGTCTTTGCTCAATATTGTCACTAATCAGGTTTTGCTATTCCAGTTTTTATAAGGAGATAAAGTCAGGGAGAAGTTACACCTTTCCTGTTGCTGGACTCTGTGCTCTCAAACAGCACCTTATTTTAAATGGTGAGATCGTCTACTGCAACTGGAAAAAGAGTTGCGGGAAAAAGAAATCCTACTCAGAATATTGTACAGTCCAAGCATCATTTTAAGGAGCCTGAAATTGAAAGCTCTTTTTTTTTAAAAAAAAAAAACAACAACAAAACAGTCTACTCAAGATGCTTTCTGGCTTGGCTAGAAAGACAAGTTTGTTTCATGTTTCTGTTTTGGAATTGTTTTGAACTGCTTTTAGACTAAATTCTTACCTGTCTTAAGTATACTGTCTCAGCAGAGTACAGAGTACATTACCAATAATTTTTTTTGGTAGACTTGAAAAGCATTGTGTACAGCTTGATTGTTGTCTGTATTTCGCCATTCATTTTTAAGTCAGGTTCTTCTGATTGATGTGGGAAATTATTTAAAAGGATGAAGGGTACGGCATAGCTACCCAAGATGCTACTCGCAATTATTCCATACCTCAGCTAGCAGGGAGATTTTTAGTTGTGATTGTTACACTTTTAAAAGTGAATTAGTTAATCAAATTGCTATTTTTGGAATGCACTTAAAGGAGCATTAACATGCATTACTTTCATTAAAATAAATGAGCAGATAGGCAACAAAACAAGTATGAGTCAAATAAGCAAGATCTCACCTACGGAGCCAAATCCAGCCCTAGTGAAATCAACTGAGTTGTGCTTGTCTACAGCATATTTAATTTGGCCTCCGCAGTCGCACAGCTGACGCTTTATTTGGTTGTCAAAGGTGTGTATATTAAAAATGTGTGAGCCATGCTTCTTCTCCGATGTGATTAACCTCTGAAGTTAAATTCACCTGTTTTCCATTTAGCTCAGCTGCGCAGTCCTATCGCATATGTAATTTTTGGTACCCGTACACACCAGAGGTGCAGAGAGGCATTCGCAACCCCGGTATTAGTCTAAGGGACGTGAGTTGTATCTGAAGTGAGGGTGTGATGAGGTGGATTTCAGCAGAGGCTGTTCACAACCAGCTGCGTATATGCTCCAGTTAATAGGCTGTACTGAAGTCTCTGCTACCATCTTTCATTACTGCTGTTACTCATACCAGTGAGAGTAAAGGAGAGCCTGGTATGTCTGTAATCACACGTTCATTTGCTATGTAGATATATCCTAAGAGCCTCTCAACTCAGGAAAATTATGCTGGAATAAGGTCAGATGTGAATGTAAAGCAGAACTGTGTTCAGATAGCTCGTTCAGTCTGGAATGACAGAGTTGTTTCCTGGTTTCACTTAGTCCACTTTCAGAGTGGATTAAGATAATTCAAGGAAGTGAATTCCTATGCTGGCATAAGATTTGTCCACACATGGTTCTAGTCGAGCGTAATTACTGCAGTGTACCTAGTAAGTGTTTTTGGAATACTTTTGTGCGTAGACGAGTCCAAAGTCCCACAGGTGAAAACAACAGAATTTAGTCTTTCTGTATAAGACAAGGTTAACGTAGCCCAACGTTTGACCTACTTCTTTCCTTGTGAAGCATATTTAATTCATTACAGGTTTTTCTTTCCCAACAAAAACCCCACAACAGCTATGTATTTATGATCAACTCCAGGACAGCAAAGCCATCTGCACTCCACTAAAAATAAACAATTTAACCAGTATATACTCTGAGTACTTTCTTAACCGCCTTAAATTGGACAATAGGTTCTTTACTGGAGAAAATACCAGCTTTTTGATCGTAAATATTTTAAGCGGGTTGTTAAAAGAAAAACAAAAACCAAAGCTCTGCTCTGTCCTCTTAAACACCCGTGGTCCATTTGTACTTTGACTGCATACCATTCAAAGCAATAGCACCCATTTTAATTCAACAATATTGGTTCCTGAACGAGGAAGTTCCTGAAGCGAAGGGTTTGCAGAACAACAGGGCCTTCAGAAGGCACCTTAAGAATAGAGAGCTAATTTATAGTTTGCTTACAGAGACCTGAATCCGGAAGAACCTACCTGAAACTCAGGCAGCTACTCTGCTCTGAATTGGGTGTATTGTATCACTACTGGCGTACAGGAAAGTTACCAAAATGATGATGAGAACATAAACATTTTTTTGTGACTTTGTGCCAAGCAGAAAGTTTGTCAAATGTCATTAGGTCTCATTCTGTGCCACAGATCTCCCTGGGAAGAGAGGTTACTCTTTGACATGAATTAAGACTCCTAAACCTTAAATTCAAGGTTGGTTGTTGGTTTTTTTTTAGGGGGAAAAAAAGAAAAAAACTAGAGGAGGAAGCAATGATGTAAGCTCAGCTAGTAAAGCAGCCAATTTTTTGAAAGAAGCATAAATATAAAAGCTAGATGGTACAAATTGCTGACCGTTTAAACATTGACATGGGAAAAGCCAATAAAAGCTATGAAGATTAAAAAAAAACAACTCCTACTTTGTGTGAAAGGCTGTAATGTGCGAAGGCAGAGGGTACCCAGGGGTCTTTCTTTATGCGGACGTAGCCCCGCTACTCCGTGTAACAGGCCACAAATGATGCCACACATAGGATTCTTGTTCCTAGACTCAATTTGTGATTACGAGCATGGCTTTGCTCTCCTGTGCTGGTCTTGGTTGAGGATATAGGGAATGGATTTCACGTACGCCTCCCTCACACCGAACCTGCTTATTTAAGTAAGAAGCTTTCTGGTAAGAAAGTAAGCATTGAATAAAGAAGGTAAAACACGGATAAACATAAAAGAAGAAATTGAGTTCTTCTTGAATTCTGTTATGCTGAGTAACTTTGACCGTGGGCCTAGTCTTGATACTAAGGCTCAAACTAGACTGAGATTGAAGGCAAGGAGAGTTTTGGACCATATGGGAGCATGCCCGATCTGACATCCCACTTGTATAAACAATTGTATTAGATTATTTTACGCCCTGCTTTCCACTGAGAGGTCTCTGAACCTTGGAGCCACCAGCAGTGGTAGGGTATCCCGGCTCTCCCCCACTCCTGCCAGTACAGGGGAATTACTCACCCAGTGAGGAAGGTGTCTTTAAATCTCTGAGACGACGGCACAAGGCGCGCAAGAGGAAATCTCAACGTGCAGCCAGTGCAATGAAATGAAGGATCCTCTATGAGAACTGGTTAGTAGTGCCAACGTTTAATATTTGTCCTAACAACCACCGACTGTTTTGTTTTTTGTTCTAACAATGTGAATTATGCATTAAACATTAATACAAGCGAGTGTACTTTTCTTTTGATCTTCAGGCGTAATCATTTCTAATGAGAGTTTATACATGAGCATTGAAACAAATCCCTGAGTCATGTGAATTTACATTGGTTTTACTCTGTGGGAAAGATATCCCACATGGGTTACTCATGTCTGTAAAACATAACATAAATCAGAAGAAAAAAATGAGCTTCCATTTGGCTGTTGGAACATAAATATCTACGTAGACATTTGGCTTGTACGCTAGTGGTAATGCAATGTTAAAAAGTTAATTTATTAGAGATCAGGATTCGGGGTGGGGCCCTCACCTAATACGAGATCCAAGTCTGCTCAGAATAAGCAAGCTCACCTCTTGGCTTCTAAAAAGAATGGAGCCTGGTGTCAGAGGAATTTGAGCTAACTGAAGTAGTAACGGGATCAGAATTTGCCTTGCTTGATAGAGACCAAAGTTGCCAAACTGCCATCAGCAAGTCATGATATTGCATATACGTAGCAGACAAACTGTACGGTGCTAAGTGGCACCTTTCCTGATGCCCTTGACAGCTGGCTGTGGTGCAAGGCTGACCCAGTCCGGACCAACTCTAGAACCTGCTCGGCCATGTCTGATATCTGCTCCTTTCATTTTAATGTCAGTCACAAACACTGCATTCCATGAAAATATAAACACTATGGATTGTGTAACTGCCAAGACAGTTATTTAAACTACAAACAGAATTTCAGCCCTTTCCCCTTTCACACGCTACACAAATACTAAAATAACCAGTGATTAACAGTCTGCACTTAAGCAACCATGCTGTATGTGCAAAGTACACGCAACATACTGGGGAAAGTACCGGTACAAAACCATGTGTGGTGGGCCTGGTTCCTGGGTATACAGGTGCTGACTACAAGATTTCCAAAACGCCTCTCCAAAACAGACCTCAAAGCCAAAGGTTGCAGAAGAGGCATGGCTGCCAAGAAGTTATTATGTTTAATGGCAGATAGGCTTTATCTATGATTCGGGTCATATCTCGGCAATTCTCAAAAGCCCATTAATGTGTTTTATTCTTAATGTATAAGTGCTAAAGGAGTCCTGGAAGCCAGAGATCCAGGATTACCCCACATAATTCAATGTTCTTACAGGAGGCTATAGTTATGCTCCCTGCTGCTCTTTTCTCTGGCCTGAATAACCTGAAACGCTGATGGTAGAGCTTCAAAACGAAGAGCGGAAGAAGCCTACGCATAGAATAGTTTATAGACTGGAAGAAGAGGAAACATGAAACCCTTCATCCCTGAACTTGAATTCTCTTAACTGCTATATTTTATATAAAGACAGAGGAACTGATACTATTGCAGTTGACAAGAAAGCACCTGTGACACTGCATTATGGAAACCCAGCGCTGTTTGCATGGATTAAGTCTTCCCTGAGGTTGCAGAACTTCACCTGGCCTGTTAAGTCAAAAGATAAATAGGTCAATATTGGATCTTAAACAATTTTGGACTGAAGGACCTCAACTACCTCAACTCCATCTAGACCCTGCTTGAAGCACATTGACAGTATCCAGCTTTAAAAGTTCAGTGAGTCTTCTGACTTTTTCAAAATGTGTCAGTACATCCAGGCACACACAAAAAGCTGTACTTGCAAAGATGTGATAGCTATAGGCAGAAAATGGTGTATAGAAGCTTGTAGGAAGGCCTTTCTTAGCATCAGTCAGGGTGACAAAGCCTGTTGGGTCACGGGTTCCCGGGCTGCTTTCACAGCCCTGGGATGCCGGCTGGAAACACTCCTCTGTAATTTAGCTCATTTGGTGTGCATTAAAGATGCTCGTTTCTGGATCCCTAAATGAAATGTGCTGATACTGAACCCATCCTTGCTCTTGTATCTGTGGGCCTCTAGCAGGTGGCCAAGAGGCCGGTGGGAAGGAGAGGACACCAGTTTTAATCTAGTTGTTCATGATGGAAAAATGATGAGAAAAGTGAAAAGATCTTATTCCACAGACCAATGCATTTACTTACATTTAACTGCTTAACCCCAGTCAGAACCCTGAATTCCCTTACTATATATGAATGTCATGGTATGGTGAAGTCTTATTCAGTAATTAGCTGGTCAGAGCCACAAACTAGAAACCAGCTATGCAGCCAGTGATAGCTGACATAGCTCTCGTGAAATCAGTGGAGTCATACCAATTTATACTAGCTTTAATTTCTAATAAAAAATTGAGAAATTGCATTTTTTTCCATGATATTTTGGTCATATTCTACAGCAATAGCAATAAAAACCTTATAAATATTTATATAGCCAAGACAGAAGCAGAACCAATGCGAAATCTTTAGCAATGAAATCCTACAACCACGTTATTACATATTTCAGCATTGGAGCCATGTGGATCGCTGCTTAACTCTAAGGCAGCAAGGTGAGCTTGTTTTCTTGCCTCCATCTTTTCAGTCGCCATTAGGGCTGCAACCTTCCCATCCTCTTCATGAGCTAATCTCCCGGTACCACCCCAGGGAGAGGGAGAGAAGTTGCACAATGGGTGTTTTTCCATGGGCGGATGTCTCAATGTGAAGGGAAACAATTGAATTTTAATGACAATTTTGAGACTCTTGAAGTTAATTTCTGGGCAGTGCAGAAATTAGCGGGGCTTGCTGCTGCCAGGAGCTGCGTGCTCTCCTCTCCTGCTGATGTTAGCAGGATTACAGGTGCTCGACTTTTCGCAGAAATAGGTCCCAAAATACCAGGTCCTTCTCTTGTGCCACGAAAGGCAGGGCGAGAGATCTGCTGCCGTCAGGCCCAACTGAGTTGCCCCAGTGTCAATGCAGAGCAATTTCTACAAAAATTAGGGTAACTGCTCCAGATGTAACGCAACCAGAGATGCGTTCTCATTAGGTATTTATAGCATAGTAGCATTTTGCAGGGTAAGAAGGTAAATTTGTTAAGTGCCGTACAAAACATTTCATTGGATAAAGTTCCTGCATCCAAAAGCCCTACAAAAAAGATTGTGGAGGGAGTGTGGCAAACAACAGGATATCCTGGGAAGAAAGCACACCAGTAATTGCAGCAAAGGCAGCCAGCTACGGAGGCTTTTCCTACATGCAGGGTAATGATAATTCTGGCAAGGAGGCAAGTTGTTTATTTCCTTTTTAGCTATGATATTTCCATTGCATTACTGAATCACAGTTCATTAGTAGCTTACAAATATCAAGTTTATAAAGCTTTAGAAACCTTGTCATATCCAAGACAATATGTACCAATTTATCTAAATCTCTATAAAAATAGGTAATTAATAGGTTTGGGGGTTGGTTTGTTTGTTTGGGGTTTTTTTTAATAAGTTTAGTAAAGGAGGGATAATTTTTGGTCTTGTTTTTGTCTTCTGAGAAGATTCAGGAAGGAATATAAAGGATAGTCCCCAAATCTGTATACATCTACTTGTAGATAATGAAATAGAAAATAAAAGATGCTTCAAAATAGTGCCAGTCATTTAATCTGCTCCCTAGTTGGATGGCAGAGTTTCAACCATTTTCACCAAAACAAGGAGACCCACTGCAGAGTACTGTCTTTTCAAATTTGGGCTAGACAATCATAGCCCCGAATAGGTCACGAAAGGGATCAGCCTTCCCCGTGTTACCCCTCTGCTCAGATGGCAGCTCTGAGAAAAAAAAGACAAGAAAAGAGGACAGACGTAGCCACCTGGCATTGCCTTCTTGCACAGAAAGAAGCAAGCAGGGGAGGAGGGAGCTGGTGTTCAGCCAGGTGTGGCAGGACTTGCAAGCCAGGCTGCCGAGCTGGAGCACGTCCTCCAAATGGGCTTCTGTGGGGGAAGGCATGGAGAAGCTAACGCTGGGGAACTGCTTCCCTTGCAAACACCTCTGCATCCCCATTTGCCTTGTCCCATGAGATGGCTAAGCATGCCTCTTATTTGGCTGAAGATTTTCGGCCTGGTGTCGAGTACATTGGTGTCTGTGTCCACCAGCACAATACAAGGCGTACGTAAAACATCATTGCTGGACATGTTCTTGAAGTTTCCTTAGACTGAAGCCAGTTCTCATTTTAGTTACAGGAGAATTAAAAGAAACCTCAGGGAGACTGATATTACTGACTCTGATATCAAACCAGTTTTTCCTAACTGACGAGTACTATTCTTTATATACGCTACCCAGGGTTTAGTTGTGTCCATTATTTTCTCTAATTACTTATTTTAACAAGGGTAATTTTACTTAGGGCAATTTTTTACACTATACTATTGGATACTATGGTACAGTTCATTACATTAGAGCAACGTTACTAGTTAGGAGACTTCACCATAATAATGTTTTGTGACTAAATTTCTGCTGAGAAGTACAGCCACTAGCTCACGAACACCCCATCCAAGTCCTTCTGGAGCCATCCTCAGAACTTCAGTGATCCCCGTACTAGGCCCCCTGTGTTTATCAGGCTTGCACGCAACCCGAACAGCCACAGGCTCGGCCCCTGCTCTGAGCCCTTGGGAAATGGGTGTTCAGCTAAGACTACAGAAAAAGAAAAACCATGGCCACAATCAATTATTTTAATAGCTGATAATATAAAACCATATTCCTAACTCTCTTTACAGCCAGATGCACAGTATGATACACAATTTTGCCTGAACCATTTTTTTTTTGCCTCTTTTGTATGAATAATGACTTTTTAAGAGATTGATGTATTAATTTACAGGTGTTCGGAGACTGTTGCATTCCTACCTGTGCGGATAGGATACCACCTAATCTAAGTTACCATTGCAATATACTACCCAGAGTTAACATCCAGAAACAGTTTCTTCTATTCCAGCAGTATATGCTGCTCCTTGGGGCAGTTCTTTAGGTACAAGCCCAATGAAAATGGCCCTTCACGATTTTCCACTATGCCTCGTTTTTTCTCTCTCAGCTTTATGCTGCTGCAGAGGATGTACAACATGGGATGCTAGTTTTCCTCCCCGTGGCCTCAGTGCAACAAATTGCTATGCAAGAGCAGTTCCAACTGATTTCAGATAATTCTGCTGATATACTTACAAATACAGGAGTTAACATTCAAGAAGTTATTTGGGTACTGGAAAGACAAACAGGTCTTCCAGTCCTCATGCAGGTGACCATAAGGTACAAGCTTTACAGACATTTGATGAATGAAGCGTTGCCACTAAGAGTGTCAGAAAGCTCTTGAGGAAACAGTTGGAACAAGGTTTTAGTAGCTTGTGAAGGCATCATAAAATGCATGAACTTTATGATGCTACAACGTGTATGTAGCAGGTATATGCAACCTGTGTCATTGGGAACTCAGGCTTCTGAGAGTCACTTCTTTCTCTGTGCCTCAGTTTCCTTATATGAAAGTAAGGGTTATGTCTTTGATATCCCTCAGATTAATAGATCAAATTCACTCATTAAATGTCAAGTATTATAATCAATCACAGGTTTACCATGTCTGTTTTACCCAAACATTTTAAACTATAATATCAAAATAAACCACTCATAAAAGTTAGGCGTGGCTGCAGAAGTTCCAGACTGTGGAACATGAATCTTGGTGATTTCAATGGATGTGATGCCAAACTTACAGATGAGATGAACTTCAATGTGATTCTAAAGATATTAGCACTCCAATGACAAGCGATTTGGTCTGCATCTTCTACTAGTTCAGGAAAGGTCTGTACCAGTCCCATCACAGTCCCTCAATTATATGAATATTTTTCTATGAATGCTGCTTGCTACAAAACAAACAATCAAAAAAAACGCCAACCCCCCAGCATTTAAAGGTTGAATCTATTGCATGTTTTTCCTCTTAAACAATTTTGATTTTGACATATTGATGAAAATTTATTTGCTAGGTAATGGGTAAAGGAACTGAGAAATGATTCAGTCACTACGGTCACTCTCACTTACATGGGTCTGCTACTGGTGATCCTTCCTTACATAAATGGAGTTATGCTTAAGGAAGGTGGGATGCTACAGTTTCAATAATGTCTTCATTCTACCAAGACAGACAACTTCGGGCCCATAAAGTTCCTCTTTTATGTGGCACTTCCTTTAAAGCAAGTTTGTCTCCTTGAGTAAATTTTTCCCTGGCTGTGATGTGATACACACACACATCTATATGTGTGTCATAGATATCTATATATATCTCTATCTCACTTATTCCATTGGGTAGATGTTATTACAGATTAGAAAAAGAAAAACAAAAAGTACAAGTTTATCTACTAAGTGTGTAAGAGAAGTTGGTATCACCCAATTTAGAAGTATATGCGCCATTTATTTTTTTATTTTCCCCTGAATACACCACCACCACCTACCCCAGAAGTACCTGATGTCAGTAGCAGTATATGTACGAGTACAGCTGCAAAATCTTGATTTCCATGTGTCAGTGGAAACCATCACTGGATTACTGTATTTTTTGCCATATGTAAAAGATTCAATCAGCATAAAAATATTTAACACTTTCTACTGATGCAAAGACATCATATGAAGAGTTCCAAGTGTCCTTTGAACATGGAGGAGTCACTACGCCGTATCCTACTAAAATACGTGCTACTTCCAACATTTTTCAAGTGGACAAGATGAAGAGGGAGGGAGGAGGGAAGAAAATTATTCAGAGAAAATCCAAGTTGGAAAGAGAAAAAAGATTTTTTAATTTATAATTCAGAAGTCTGCACTATTTTCATTCCTTGTTTAAAGATCTATATTTTTAATTACAAGTTTCAAGCATATTTTAGATGTCTCTTTTCTTGTGAATACAAAAATTATGACAGAATAAGGTAAAAAAAAAAAGATGTTAAATAGTGATATAATTTGTTCAGAAAGTGTTGACCAATAAGCATATGCATGGAATTACCTAGTTCAGTTCTAGTTCAGTTCAGTTCTAGCTGAACATTTTCGTAATTGGAAGAAAATGTGTAAGTTCTTCACCCATTTTAACAGTCATCATTAATGGATGTTAATCATAGCAACAGTTCATTGGCAGCTTCCCAAGAGACTGGCACCAATGTAAGGATTTGTATTTGATACGAATGAAAAAAGAAAAAAAAAAATCATTTTTATCCTGTATTTGGATGAAGGTTTGAAATAGTTAAACACAAAATACCAAATATGCCACTCATGCACATGCTAACTGTTTCCATTGCAGGGGTGAGGGCAGAGGGAGGAGGGCAAACCTCCTACTACTTGATAAGAAATAGAAAAATATTAAGAAGAAATCTATGAAAAAATTAAGGCCTGGAACCATAGCTTTCAACAAAGAAGGTTATGTTACTTCTATGTATTTCTGCATAACAAAACCAAAACGCTGGCTGGGATTTCTGAGCATTTCCACAATCCAAACAGTAAGAGGAAGCTGTTCAAAGTCACGAGAGTTTTGGTGTTAACTGCAATGGAAACAGAACAGAGCCTTTATCTTAATCAGTTGCTTAGAACGAACTTACACTGATTTATCATCTTTTCTCCCCTCCGTGCTCAAAAAGCCAGAGCCACTTATGCATTACTGATGTACGTTCAAAAAAAACCATGTGTAGGCAATAACATACTATTCTTGCAAGTATTTTGAGGGACAGAGAGTGCGTGTATTATGCCAGTGCTGTATGTTAGGGTCACGGGTCACTAAGAAAAGACAGAGAAATACTTTTTTTTGTGCTTTGGATAAAAGGTCTTTTAGGACAGAATATAAATATGGGGAAGTCATTTCTAAGTTTATTACTACTACTCTATTTATTAAGAATAAGGCAAATTTTGAAACAGATTAAATACCTAGATGGAAACGTGTCATTATCACCAGTAATTGTTGCAAATATATTTATTACATTCAGTCAACTCCCTAAGTGTACTCTTATACCTGTGTGATGAAATGAGCTCCNAAAAAAAAAAAAAAAAAAAAAAAAAAAAAAAAAGAAAGTAAATATCTATTTATTCAGCAACTGAATCTGAGCCAACATGTGCCACTATTTACTGTGGTAATTTTACACGTCATAAGCACATAAGGTCTTTGTAACATTTGAAAGCCTGAGATTTGCATTATCCTGAAGACTCTTTTAGTTTTATTAAGTATATATTGATAGAATAAAACATGGGCATTTACAAGAAAAAATATCTTTTAATTTTAAGGCTAAGATAAACTAATAAAAGAAAAGAAATACAATATTAAAGTTGTTAACGCTCCATTCTTAACAACTCCTATAGTTAGTTATACACTCTCCTTTCCTTTCTGGCAAGATCTAATTTTCTGCAGGGATGTCGAGGGGACCGCCACTCTCCGTTTTCCTAAAGTTAGCACGCCAACTTCTGCTAAATGCAGTACGACATGCTGTTTACCTTTGTTGTAAACTCAAGGCTTTTCCATTTCAGAACTGTATAAATGAATCAGTATTCATTCACACCTATACCTAGAGGTATCTATTAGAAAGCAGAGAGTGTTCATTTTAAATTTCCTCATTCTGATTTTATGCCATATTCCTCTGCACCGATGCTGTTTGGAACTGCTTCGATATAATAACAAGTGCAAGTGAAGTAAAAATGAAAGCAATGTATTTTTCCCCTCACTTGCTGCAAGTATTTATCAACAGACAAAGGTGATAAAAATTCAGAGGTAAAAGGTCTTGCCTGACACCTCATTTAAACAACTCTGTGGTTTAGCAAGCTACTACGACTTGGTAGCTTTGTCCCCTGCTCCAAAAACCAAGACAACAAAATCCCAAACCATCTTTACATATTTAAACCTGAAACCCAGTGCGATATTTAGTAACTTGTATTTGATGTCAGAGTTTCCAAGGGAAGTAGTAGGGAGTTGTCTGGGTTTTGGTTTTTGGGGGTTTGTTTTTTGTTTGTTTGGGGTTTTTTTAAATATATAAATTTCTCATCTATCGAAAGGAAATCTACATGCCTCAGTAAAAAGCATTATAGCTGTACCTTTGTTAAATCCTGTGGCGATAAGTCATTTGCAGAAACTGTTGCTCTCGGTAACGTTAGCTGTTACTGATTATCACATTGCTTAAAGCAGATTCCTTCTTGTAAATGGCATTGAACATTTTTACCCGGATATTGCAACAACATATTGTGAACATTGGGATATAAACAGAATAGTAAGTAATGCAGCCAGCCTCTGGATTTAAGCAATAAACTAGTAGACTTGTGTGTGGAGACACACTCAGCTAGAAAATCGAACTATCACCAAAGCATCCGACACGATGCCTGTATCTTTCTCTACTTTGCTAGTGACCGATCATTACATTCAACTGTCAACTACGGTCCTAAATAATAAAGGTCAAAGTTTTCAAGGACAGCTTCTGGGTTTGACTTTCCAGCTTGAAATACCTAAAGCTGGGTTTTCCAGTTGCGAGGATCACAGACTTCTCACTGCGATTGTATCCCCTCAACTGCAGGAAAAAACAGAGCCAGAAGAACAGGCCTGATATCACCTCAAATCAAAACCTATTTCATTTAAAAAATTGATCCTGGGGTTTAACATCTGCCAGAAGGATTGTATGATCCCTGTTAGCATATGCAGGTAAAAAAAATCCCCATCTAAAAATGTTTATTTAGTCCGCTCCAATCTTATCTCACTCATTTCTAAACTTTGTTTGTTTTGTTTGATATCAGAAAAATGTATCCAAATCCTTAAAATTTAGCTCACTATAATAAACAATTTTAGCCTTTTTATTTAATACAAAAGTACTGTGAAAATATTTTTTTAAAAAATTATTTTATAGGATCTCTACATATATATAGAAATAGTAAATTTACATTATGCTGCTATAAATATTTATGGACATTCTCTTGATTACAAGAAATATGAGAATTACATTCAAGCAGCTTTTCAACAAATGCCGAAGTGCTATGTCCATCCATTATATCCTTGGTTATAAAGGTGGGAGCGTAACAGCACTGTTAGGGAAGTCCCCTGGAGTTCAGAACTCAAATCCGGCTCTGTCCGTAACCTGTTGTGACCTACTCCAGTGCACCCTATTAAAACTTCCTTTTACATCAGCTTTCTTAATACCTAACTCACCCAAATAAAGTGTTTTCTTACTTTCATATAACAGAGGGAGAGGGAAGAATTCTGTGATAACTGGTATTTGCAACATTATTGGCGATTTCTTAGTACAAGGTAGAATAAGCTTGTAGTTCTCCAGCATTTAATTGTGATTAGCAAAGGCGGGGTAAGTCTATACCGTACTCTACTGAGCAAAGCACTTTCCTTTTCCGAGGAAGTTTTATTATTATTGTCAATACCAAACCATACTGTATGATCTCCCATTAACCATGCTGAAGCTGCCTTTTAAGCTGCGATGTTGCTCTGTGAGGATATTCCATCTGCTTTGAAAGTAAGCGCCAACTTGTTTAACTCCTGACAACCCTTTGCCATAGTCCTGTCAAGCAAGCAGGGAGAACGCCGAAAAGAAAGCGATGAGGCCAAATCCATTCTGGGTTTGCGCAACTCAAACCAATACACGTGCCCCCAAATCTGAACATTCAGAAATCCTTCATCTCAGTGACCGACCGCCTCATCTCATCACAATGTGTTCACCGATTATTTTTTTTTTTCCCCTTTCCCACCAGAAAGGACAGTTGCCCACCAGAATGCTTTCAAATGGAGAAAAAGGGGGGGCCTGTCCCTAGGGGCTGTGCTGTGACCATGGGAGCCCCATCTCCCCCTTCTGCCTCAGCATCAGGGCAGGGGAGGCCCGTCTCCGGCGCAACACACCGATCCCTTGGGCAAGTCAGACAAAGCGACAGAATTTGGGGAATGGCTCGAAGCCCCGGGAAGGGACCCCCGCCTCTTTTTACTGCTCCGGCATCCACTTATTGTAATTCCTCACCTTTCAGCAACTTTCCTCCGCACCTCCAACCCCCCTGGAAACTTAGGGCTAACGCCGAGGAGAGGGAGAACAAAGGGGCAAAGAACAAAGAGCCGAGCCGGGGAAGGGAGGAGAGGGGAGAGCTCCCCCCTTTCGGGTCAGTCCGGGTACCCCCCGCCCGCCGCCGCCTCAGGGGCAGCCCTCCCCGCCCGCCACGGTCCCCCGGCGGCTGCCCGCAGCGGGGGACCTCCGCGGGGCGTCCCGGCTCCCGGGGTGTCAGCGGGCCCCCTGCTCGGGGTATGAGCCCACACACACACCCCGCCAGGGCTTGCTCGGGGTCCGGGTTGTGACCGACGGCGAAGCGCCCGCTCCTGCCGTGCCCTCCAGAGCGACAATGAAATAACTCGGTGGGAGCTGCACCGCTCCCCCCACTACGCAGCCCTGCCTTGCCGCAGCCCTGCCCCAGGCCCCGCACCAGGAGCCTGGAGCATCCTCGGCGGCTCCCCGCGGGGTGTCGGGGAGGACCCGCTCCCCGGGAGAGCAACACGTGCCCGGCCCCAAACCCGCGGTCGGCGCTTCCCAGAGCCGGGGCCGCCCTGCGGGGTGGCTGTCGTGGCTTTTACGGACCACAAGAAGACCAAGGCGAGGCAGCTTTTCCCGTTCGCTGCAGAGGTCCCGTTCACCTCAGAGCAGCGTTAAACTTTTGTTAAAGTGTCACTAAGCGCTACCTTTGGCGGGTCCTCTCCTCCCGCATACCCCCTTACCGAATACCATCCTTTTCGCAAAACTCCCGCTCCCCTTATTAGCGGTTGAACACCTTTGAAAAGCTGCAGGTGCCCTCGTTACCTGTTGCTATGAGGCCCCTGCCCTCTTATCGGCGGGGGCTAGTATTTCTTTTTTTCCCCCGTGATCATGCTGTGCTGGCTGCAGGTGGCACCGGGCTGCGAGAGCCCAGCCGAGGTGCAAACCCTGGGTGGCTGCGGGCGGGGAGCGAGCGAAGCGGGGGAGGTTTGGGCAGGACGGGCAGCAGGGACGGCACCTCCAGAAGCCCCGAGCGGTGCCCGGCGTTGCTGCCAAACCTCAGAGCGAAACCAAGGCGGGGGGGGAGAGCCAAAGAGCGGCTGCGAGCGGGCAGGGGAGTAATCATGTCATTAGGTTAGCAGGGGACCGCATGCACTAAATGCCATCCTGCAACTACCTTTTAGAGACGGGCGGGGAATTATCATTATTCTTCTCGGGCAGGCATTTCCAAATTAAAGAGTTAATTGACGCGGTTCTTCATTGGAGTAATAACCAAAGGGAATCTGAGCTTCACCTGAGAAACTTTGAGAGTCTTTCTTTTTCATTTAAGCTAGAAGTGAGCTAAGAGAACCTCACTTTGCTGAAGGCGAAATTAATCTAGTCATTCATCAGGAGTGGAAGCCAGCAGCGAGCGCGGTACGGAGATGGGATGTGGATGCCCACGGGAAGCGGTCCAGAGGCGGTTCCGAGTTGGGAGCTCCCTCGACCGGCCCCACGACACGCCAAACACCATGGGGGGGGAGAGCCCCCTCGTCCCGCAAGCCCCTGCCATGAGCGACCCTCATTAGCGAAATCAGAGAAAGGCAGGGAATGAGATAAACAGTTTAAACACCTGAGGTTCGTAAATGAGGAGCGTGAGGTGCAGCTGTAACACGCGTTTGCGTGAAACGCTGCCCTGGGAGCGGGAGTAAAACTTCAGCCCAGCCTGTGCCCTTGGTTAACTAAAGCCAATTACTTGCCTCCATATAAAAGGTTTCGCGTATGGTTACATGTGGGGAAATACAAGAAGCTGATGAGTCTGGTTTTGTTATGATTTAATCAAATAAATTAAAGGAGAAGGGTAAGGATACGCCCAATTTGGGACTTTAGGAAAAAAAAAAAAAGGCAGGCATTAGTTTTGAGGGACGCTCTCTGTCTAAACCCTTTCCTGCTGCACAGAGCAAAGCGAGGCTCTGGGAGTCCACTCATCTCATTACTGCTGGTTGTTTGGGGTTTCTCTTTTCTTCCTAATGGAGTAACCTGTCATAAGCGATTGCAGTTGCGGGGGGGAAAGGCTGAGTAGGTGCCAAAACAAGTTGGGGGTGGGGCAGAATTTTGCGTTTCAAGCAATTTTGCAGACAGCAATTCTGCTTACAGCAGAGAGGTAGGTGGATACTTGAAAACATCTCCCACCGGGGTGTCCTACTTTAACAATTCTAATTAAAACAAGGTTTAAAAGATGCAAAGAAGGAGCAAGCTCCTTGCTTTATTTCCAGTGGGCGTGGGGGATACCATCAGGCACAAAGTGCTTCCAGCTTGTTCTAACGTGCACCTTTGATTAAAAAGGAGGGGGAAAAAAAATCAAGCTCGTCCTCTGATTTCAACTAATGTATTTTTAACTGGATTTCTTTTCTGTGCTTTGTGTGATCTGATACCTACCGTGTAGTCCTGGCCCACTTTCAGACCTGCGGGTGCCCTGTATTGTGTGCGTGTCTGAAAGAAAAGGGGAAAGTCTTCCATCTCACACTCTTGTGCCCCATACCTGGGCTCGGGAACTGAATCGTGTCCAAGCTAGGGGTCATCAAAACACGGATCCTATTCCTCTTCTCGCTGCCTAACCCGAGAGGAGCCGTGACTTTGTAGCTCCAGCCTGCCTAGCATGGCTGTGACCGTCCGGCACCTTGAATCAATAAAGCAGCCCAGTTTTCCGACGCTTCTTTTCCACGGCTGCTTATTGAAAAGGAGGCTTTACTGCCACCTATAAATAGAGCTGGATCCAAGTCACTTTTTCTTTCTTTTTTTTTTTTTTTTTTTTTTTTTTTTCCCTACGTAAAGCAGCAAAGTTATAACCAAGACACCGCGAGTTTTTCTTGCTATTTTGCGAAGGCTCGCCTCCGGAGGGGCTGTGCTGGCGGTTCTCGCACCAAACGCGGCTGCGCTGCGGCCTTTGAAGGGAGCAAGGGACTCCAGCGGACCCAAACCCAGACACGCACCGGCTGCCTTTGAACTTTGTTCACAGGCATGTGAGGGAGAGGAACAAATACCGATACTCACCGTGCTCTTTGGCTTTCCGGGGGGGAACTCCGTCTCTCCCTCTTCTTTTGTGTATAAATGAGCAAGAGGTTACATCCCGGGCACACAGTCTAATGCCCCGGATAACCCCGACCCTGTTAATTTAATGCTATGCTAACCCGAGAGCGTGTGATTGGAGCTCAAGCGTTGGTGTAGAAAAGCGCCTCTCCGTGCTGGAAGCAAAGTCGCCTTCTCTGTCCGCACCCCGCCTTTCCACGCGAAAAAGTCTCCCAGCCCTGCATTCCTCCACAAACCAGGACGCCTTACCTTTTCGAGAGCCACGCTTCCTGTTACAGATTGCATTTCCCCCCCGCCTTGAATCAACCGTGCCATTTCTTAAACCCACGTGCCTTGCCCTGCCTGCTGCGTGGGGCTTGATTTCACACACCGTGACACGCCGAGGTCTGGAACTGCCTAAAAAAAGCGCCGAGACCTCGCGTGGGGGAAGGAGCCGGGCGTGCGGGGGACACGCCGCAGCCCCCCTTTGCCTCTCGCTGCGGCCGCCGGCACGGCCCCATGCCGGGGAAGGGGCGGCGGGGACCGGGGCACTCCCTCCCCTCCCCAAAATCGCACGCACAGCCCGAGGGACCGGGCGGCTCTCCCGGCACTTTCCACCTGCCTGCGCAGCAAGCTGGGAGCTGACGGACAGTCATTGCAGGGCGCGGAGCGATTAAACCCCCTGATCCCCCGCGCTCTCCTCTCTTTTTTTTTTCCTTTTCTTTTTTATTTCCCTTTTACTTCCCCCAAATGGGGTTTGATGAATGCACCTCGTTACCCGCGCTGATACCAGGGTAATAATTGTCAGGGGGTCTGAGCGCTCCAGGAAAAGAAAAGCGGAGGAAAGAGGGAGGGATACAATCCCCGTTATCTCCCTGTTACTAATTCCCAGCCGGCTCCGACTCAGGGGACAAGGCGATCGCTTAACAAACCCTCCTCCTCCTCTCCCTCCACCACTCCTTCCTTCCTTCCTCTTCTCCGGCACATTTTCTCCCCCGCGCTCGCCCACGTTTCATTCCTCCTCTTCGGGAGGAATAAGCGGTGCAAACTCAAACTGAAGGGAAAAAAAAAAAAAAAAAGGTGGGTGGGAGGGAGGGAGACAGGAGGGGAATTAAAAAAAAAATAAGAAAGGGGAGGGAGGAAGAAAAGGACAGAAAGTGTCTGTGCCTGCTCGCTGACCATCTGTGCAAAAGGTGATCATTGTTAGGTACTCACATGGCTGGTGGCAGAGCAGCTCTTAGCAATTAATAAGTCTCTCAGCTTGAGATCTTCTTTCCCCTTTTTGATGGTATTGCGCGCTGTGTGTCTCTCTCTCGCTCACGCACACACACACAAACCCGATCAGATGCTTCAGGACCGGCCACTTTGCGAGGGGAACAACACGGGAGGGTTTGTATTACTCCAGGTTCGTGTGTGTAGCCTATAAATAGCGAACTTTTTGATGGAATCAGCTAACAAATGAGAGGAGAAGGCGTAATTTTGCGCAGGGAGCCCCCCTTTCTCTTTGCAAGATTAAAACCCCCCAGGCAGAGGACAGAGCTAAAGTTGTGGGTGTGTAGAAAGGAATTCACTTTATTGTGATTGTGCGCGAGATTTTTGTTTGTTTGTTTATTTTGCGGGTTGTTTTTGTTTCCCTCC
>VYZW01016079.1:0-30035 GCA_013401315.1 Balaeniceps rex | reverse complement strand
CAGACTCTGTCTTGGAGTTAGCTGGTTTGAGCCACAAGGATCTCCTGTGCTCTTTGGGGGAAGATCAGCTGAAAGTTAGAACAGGCATGGCTACCAAGAACTGGTGTCAGATCATTTGTGGCAAACACAGTCATACAATATGTTTTTCCTGTTCTTTGTTCTCATTCAGTTTTTGAACACAGCAGACCTTGCGGACACTTCTATGGCCACAGAGCCCATCCAGCCCCATCCTCTGCTGTGACTCTGAAGTCCAGACCCATACAAGGCAACTGCGTGGCTCAGTATGTTCAGGGAGGAGTATTTCAAACAGAAATGCATTTTTTTTTTTCTTTTATGTCTGAGAAGTCAAAGAAATTATGTGTCTGCTCTTCGGCCTACCAAGCAGACAGTAGGGAACTGGGAGGTGGACTTTCCATCAGCCAGTCTAAAAAAAGGAGGCTGAGGAATCTTAAGGACTCTGAACCACTCATCCTGCAATTTGTACGCCCTTTCAGGTACACACCGGCTTGTAATGTTGAGCTTGCCCTGGCCACAGGCAAGGTCTGCGTTCTTAGGCTTGTGTGTTTGTAGTCAGTTGCTCTGGACTCGCAAATCAAAACGCTCGGCCTAAAAATTTCAAAATTTGGAGATACAGCCTGCCACATGCCTGCCTGCAGAGTTTGCAAGGCCCGTAAAGCAATGACCTGGACTGCTGCCACAGCAGACATAAAAATGCCTAGGAAGCAGAGATGGAAACCCTTGGAGGACCATGGAGTCCGTCTTCCTCCTAGATAACAAAATATTTGCTGTGAACAGAAACAGGAAGAAAACCTGTTTATTTCAGTGAAGTTAACAATCCTCTTTAAAGCTGAACAAAACCAAAACTAATGTGACAGATTTGGGAAGCATGGCTTCCTGCAGTTCCCTGCTGCTCTCAGAGCTGTGCATAGGCTATTTTCAGCCCTCTGGGGTCTTGTGTCCTGCAAAGAAGCATGGCTCTGGCTTAATCCTTAGAAGGACTTCCCTCTTCCTCTGCTAGGTTCTCCTGAAAAATAAAATGTTAAGGTTAGTACGGCATATTCTACTTAAATGGGGGTTATTTTTTTAGCATGCTGGTGGTACAGAGTTCAGTGTTTACAGTTTTAAGGAATATATACTGGAACAGTGGAACTGTTTGGAAGGATGCACCTCCAGAGGGTGAAGACTTTTTTTTTTGGTGAAGTTCACAGTCACAGGATCCTGGGGAGGCAGTAGGATAAGTAGGTTCAAAGGGATTAGACGCATTTGTGGAGGGTGAATCCAACAGGACCTTTAAATACAGTGGTCTGGATGCAAGCTGTGGCCATCAGCGGAACTTCGGGAGGCAAGAATCAGCTCACCGTGTCCTGGTTATGATGCTTTCCCCAATCTGTTACTGCGTGCTGGAGATGAGATGCTGCTTTGGACAGGTCTTGATCTGGGCCAGTTCATGTTCTGTTTATAACTCCTTTAGTTGTCATGGAATATTACATTTCTAGGCATATTACCTGCAAATGTAACCAGGGCACCTCCTCTCTTTGCTCCTGTTCCCTGGGCTGGAGTTTCCAACCTCTGCCCTGGTGTCTCGGTGCTTCCCTGGTAGTCTTGATTAATGTATGTTTTCTGTCTTCAGTGGCTTTTCTCATTTATAATGTTTGCAAAATTGTAGGGAAATTCTTAAATTGCATTGCCTCAATGGAATTAATTTACATGCGTTTTATCAAATCTGTCATTTCTAGACTCCTGTGGCGTTTAGAGACCACACATGATGTATTAACAACAAAGATGGCAGACTTAGCATACCTTTCCTAGACTACGTCTTCTGCTCTCCTCTTACTTATTTTGTGGGTTATGCTAATACTCTGTTAAAATTTTGATTAATCTTGTTATCTCTCCATGTGACTAATCTTTGCATTATGCTCAGTGCTTGATTTCATCTGCATCTTGTGACAGTGACTGCCATACTTTAATTAACTATTGACAGAAAAAAGTAACTTCTCCCATCTGTCTCTTTAGGTTCACGTGTTCTGTGAGATGTGGTGGACCTCCTCAATGCTGTATAAGAAGAAACACAGCGTTTTTTTCCCTTCTTCCTAGCCAAAATGTCTTGTGTTGCAGTTTAGTCTCATCATTTTTTGTTCTGCCCGCAATAAACCTAAAAACCAAGGTCTGAATTGCGGTTGCCTTGGATGTATTTGGGGGTTATTATCCAATATCCCCTCAGTTACCTCTTCAAATTATAGAACCCACGTCTTCCAGTTTTTCCCTGAAGACCGTGAGTTTCTGACCCCAGGGCTCTTCTCTGGGACTCCTGGACGTAGTTTAGATTAGCCAAATTCCTGGAGGATAGAGCAGCCTTGCTGAATAGCGGCAGGCACCGCAGAAAAGCCCCGTGGCCAGGACCAGAGCAGAGGCTTGAACTTGACCTTCCTGCTTGGCAGCTCCCTGCCAGGACACTATGATGTCTGCCACCTCATATTGCTCATTTTGGGAGAGATTTGTCCCAATGTAGACAAAATTCTTATTTTCTGTCAAGGGCTAGTATTTTGTTTATGCTTTTTTCAGCTGTGTCATCACACTAATGCCAGCTCTTGAAGCAGTCAGTCTGAATGCACTTCTGTTTAAAGGAACTTGGTATTTTTACCCTAAACTGTCTTTTGCCATAAACCGAAACAATTTTCTGCAGGTATGCTGCACACGCTCTTTGGGTGTGTCCTCACTGGCAGCTTTTGACTTGCACTGAAAGAACTGGGGAAACAAGAATTACTGAGAAAGGCAAAAGATGTTTGGAAAGTACTGAGAAGTTACAGTTTTCCAAATGCCTTTGAGAATGTCGTTTTTAAAGTGGGGTGGGAGAACATGCTTCTTTTGGAGGAGGAGGAGTGGTATTATGTTTTTTTTTTTTTTCCTGTCTTCTAAGTTGCCACCTATAACATAAAGTGCTCGGTGAACATGAACTTTGGACAGTGATTTCATGCAGAATAAGATGCTCTAGCTTGTGGACAAGTATGTTAGGAGAAATGCTGGGTGGTTTTTTTTGAAATTGTGTTCTCTGACGTGGATGTGTAAAATGACAGGAAAATAGAATTATGAAGTAAGTTAAATCCTGTCTCTTACCCGAGATCCAGAGATACCACAGATCACCGTGGTAAGGGGCAAGCATTTATTATATCTACTCTGGAGACTCTAACGTAGGGTAGAGATACCTAAATTGGTAGTACACGAGGTAGCTGCGTACTAGACAGTCTTGCTGCAAAGAGCAGAACAAACCTCCCTGTGGTTTTTCCTACTTCTTGGCAGAATAAGTTAGCCCAGCAAATCTGAAGCATGTGGATGTGCAGGGGTCACTGAGGGGAATGTCATTGTTCCTTTTCTGGTTTGGGATTTTGAACATTCTCCCTGTCTGCAGTCACATTCCCATATTCTTTCAGTTAAGCTCATAAACCCGTTTGACCTGGGAAAAATGTGCAAAACAGTAAGAGGATAAGAGAGTGTTTATCCTCTCTGCACTATTCTAAAATCTTTCTTATTTTTAACTTGTTTGCATTTTTCAGTGAATGAAAAAGGTGAAAATCAAAGGAAAAGGCAAAAAAAAGTGGGATTAAACATTCCAAAAGAGAAAAAACAAAGAGCCATTTAGAAAAAGCTGAACTTTACAAAAAAATTATCCTGAAGTTAGACAACAATTTTTGTTTCAAAATTTCTATGGAAAAACTTCTAGTAAGTGCCAGAAAGGATTAAAAACTCTTAAACTCTAGCTGCCATTTCTGGTTAAGAGGCAATTGTGACAGAGCTCTGTTCACAGATCGGAGCACGTTTGGTCGCATTACCCTGCAGGTTGTCTTTGAAGCATGAGGAACTTGGTGGCCAGCATTGCACCGTGAACTCAAAGTAAGGCCCTTCATGGAAAAGGATGCTGAGAACCTCGGTTAGAAGTCGTTAAATGTGACTCAGTTTTGCCAGGTGATGTGAAGATTAGTGGAGCTTTGCCTACCTTCGGATCCACTGAGCAATGGCAGCCCTCTTGGACAGCAAAAAGGCCAAAATCAAGAAGAGTAAAAGAAGCATTCCAGCAGCTGTTCCCATATTCCTTGCAGCTCTCAACACTTGGAATGGAAGAGAAAAAGAGAGAATATCACGCTCTGTGCACATCAGACATTTCTGGCACAACAAAATGCTAGTAGAGATATCTGTTCGTCATATATGTTCAGATATTCATGAGTGCACACACGCAATCCCAAACAAGCAGATGCTCCCTGGCATGCTCCCTCCCTTCTGCTCTCGGGCTGGGTCTGTGAGGCACCTCCACCACTCCCTACTTAGGACCTACCAGCGTTCTTATCTTTCTGAGAATCGTAGAATCACAGAATCATTTGGTTGGAAAAGACCTTTAAGATCATCGAGTCCAACCGTACCTGTCCACCACTAAACCACGTCCCTAAGCACCTCATCTGCCCGGCTTTTAAATACCTCCAGGGATGGGGACTCCATCACTTCCCTGGGCAGCCTGTTCCAGTGCTTGACAACCCTCTCTGTGAAGAAGTTTTTTCCTAATATCCAATCTAAACCTCCCCTGGCGCAACTTGAGGCCATTGCGTCTTGTCCTATCACTTTCTACTTGGGAGAAGAAACAATAAAAAGCCTTGGGGTATACAGTGTAGAGGCTAAAGTATTGCTGTATAGGCCTGGAAACGGGGAGTCTTTGGGACTGCATGGTAGGGAGTATGAGGACATAACGAACGAGCAGGAAGGCTTCCCACGTAGTTCCCTGGTAGGGACATGCCCGTGAAGAAATATTCAAATATAGCACTGAAGGATATGTAACATGAGCTGAACGCCTACTTCAGCTAATGGCTGAGGCTTCAGTGTGTAGTTAGTGTATGGATAAATATGACAGGTTTTTCATACTGGAAGTGTAAAAACAAACAAAACCAACAACAAAAAAACCTCCTCCCAGCACACCTCAGCAACCACTAAGGAGACCCTAGCAGAAGCCTAAAACTTGGCATCGGCCTCTCTCCGTGAACTGAGAGGAGCAGAACATTGCCACTTGGGTACCTTCTCCTCTACGCAGGCAGGTGAAATATCGCAATGGGTTGATATTTCAAGAACAGCTGATTTGACGTATAAACTGTTATCTGCTCAAGAGAGTTCTATTTCTGCAGTGCCAGCGGGCCCGTTGCTGCCTGAGCAGCTTGCCATTTGCCTGGTCAAATAAACAGCAGAAAGATCTAGTAGCTCATTGTCAGTAGCAGAACTAATGAGCAAAGAGGGTTGGGGAAGAGCTTGAAGGCTATCGGCTGTCGGGTGCTGATGTGTTTGTGGAGTACTGCTGAGTGACTGTGTGGTATTTCTTAATCAGCAAGTTGAACACCTAATGTATAGGGAGGCAAAAGTACACCTCTCAGAGGTACCTGCCAGGATCATATCTATTTATGTCCTGTCCTCTCAGGATTTGAGCTCTGCTGGAGATCTCTGTTAAGAGGAGAGGAAGATTCTCCTAAGAGGGTTTTGATGAGCTCAGAATGACACCCCTCATAAACCATCTTAATGAACTGTGTGCTGGCTGCTTGGCCACTGTGCTTAATGGAATCGATCTGCAGTTTGTGTGGGCGCCCTGGGAATAGTCTGATAGAGTCAGGCAAGGCAAGCACAACCGGATAAAAAAGAATAAAGATAAGAGAAAAAAAAAAAAAAATCTGACGTGGCTAAATAGCAAGGGACAAAGAGATGCCTGAACAAAGTCTAAAGTGATCTGAAAGTATAGATGGAGAACTGCTGAACTTGTTGAAGAAAAAATAAAGGGAGCACAGGCAGTGCGATGTGCAGAACGGTCCCACCCCACCGCGCTTACTGTTAAAAGAAGGAGGTGGTCCACTGTCAACGCTGCCTCCAAATCCTTCCAGCTTGCAGTCCGGAGGGGCCCATCCAAAATCGCAGTGACAGTTTTTCTTATTGTTGCACACCTAAAAGAAACCAAATACCTTATGGCATGAAAAATAAAGAAATCATGAGGTGACCCTGCATTTTTCCGGGCAACAGGCTGCTAGCGCAGCTTATAGGCAGGCACAGCAGAGACAGGCTGGATGAAATCGTGTCGTAAGATAAATTTGTTACTCTGCTTTAGGTGCCACTGTGAAAATGTTCAACCTGTTTTGTACAAAGGTGATAGGCTGGTGCCCCTGGCCACAGGCTGTCGTGGGCTGTGTGGCTCGTACCGATCATTAGGTGTCTGCTACAGAGGCGAAGTGAGGGCCAGTGGGAGCTCCCGATCCATCACTGAGGTGATGGTCCTGTTGGAAGAGGTGCTACAAACACAGCAGGGAAGAGATGACAGCGTGCAGAAGATGAAAGATGGTTATATTTGCCTTTTTCCAATTTAGTGCTTTTTGCATTTCTCAAACCATTTTTAATCTCAAAGTGGAAAGCGTTTTTGCAGTCTTTATTAATTGCAGTGCTACCCTGCTCTTGTGAATGCTTTGACTATTTCTGTCATGACAGCATATTTCACAAGTATGTCCAAAATGAATTTGTCACCTTCATGTGATTCAAAAATTATGGGTTTTCCTACAAGATAGGACCGTGACTCCCTTGGTTGCACATTTATTTGTCCTGTCAAGGCTGGATTACTCAGCTCCTGCGTTCCTTGGTTCTTACTCACGGTCCGTAACAGCTGAACGCCCGACGGGGTGCAGCGAGGGCTGCTGAACAGCCTGAATATCCTTGCTGTGGACCAGGAACAGAGTGAAGATCTCCCCTTTGACCACCACCCTGATTTTGGGTCATGCTGTGTCAGTTGCACGCACTGAGGTGATGCAGAAGTGAGCCTCTCTAACTCTCTTTAGACACTCGTCGGCTGATTTCCTGTTACATGTTATTAGTCCATGTTTGTGTTATTATTTGGTAGCATGGACCCGTAGCTCGGCTCCCCCACATCTCAAATTTGCACACCCATGTAGGTAGTGACAGTCTCCCACCCAAACATAGCGTCTCTGCTTCAAGTAACGTTTTTCTCTCCTCTTCTGGGGAGACAGGGTTGTTCACTCATTCGTGCAGCCCAAACCATATAGAGCAATAATTATTAATTTTCAAAAATGTGTGTTTAGTTTGGAGAACTGCTTCCCAAGAAAAAAAATGTGCATTTTTTGGGTTATAACCTTTCTCTCTAGAGACGGCAAAAAGACATGACTATTCCAACTACTTTGAGAACATTGTTGCCAAGAACATAACTTCTGATGGACTCAGCCACCTACAGCTGGTGACAGAGCAGAAGAAAAGCAGACTTCAGACCTTTCCAATTAGAGGTTGACAGACTGCCAGTAACTTTTCTTGCTGGTCCTCAGCAATATTGCAGATAAAGGACAGATGATAGCAAATCTTCCCAATATTCTCCCTTAGCATCCACACTAACACCCAGACAGATCTTCTGCTCATCCACAATAATAGCTGTCTGGAAAGGGGCAGGTACCTTGGAAGTGATGTCATAAAAAAAAATCCACATGTGAAATAATTCTGCCAGTATTAATGTCTAAAATGTAGGTTTTACATAAGACTAAGTGCAGCCAATGTTGTACAAAAAGTGCCATTTCTGTGGTATTTGTAAGGAAAGAAGTTCTAGAACCAAGCATGCATTTTTTAGAAGATCTCTCCAACTCCACCTAATTTAAATTCAGTGGCACTGACACATGCAGTGAAGCATGAAGCGTTATGATGTGGAAGATGGTTTTCACAATATTTGAGGGAACAAAGAAGAAAAATGGTAACAGTAATGCAACAAACACTGCTATGAAGAGCTGTGGATGGCCAGAGCGGAATCTGGGAGGACAGTCATGGGTGAAAACCAAAATAATCTGTGTGCTGCTGAACCAAGAATGATTCTGGACCTTTAATACTGCTTTTGAGAGACAAATTTACACTTCATATACTCTACTATTCAAAGGACACTTAGATGTTTTCTACTTACCCCTCTGCCATTGCATTTTTTCTCCCTACAATCATTGTTGAGAAAAGTTGCGCTGACGCATGTCCTGTTCATACATATCTGAAGAAAGAGACAGATTTGTGTTAGTGAAATGATAAAATGACAGGTAGTAGGAAAGGGCACTGGCTGGTGAATAGGGATAGAATTGGTGAAAACCAGCCTGGCAAGTCTTTCCATTCATTTCATTTCATTCAAGACTTTTCTTTCCCTCTCTCCAGACAAGCACTAGGGGAGCATAAAATGATGATCTTGGGTTCCAGGTTCAAGACGAGCCAAAGGGGAGACTGAACAAACCCATTGAGGGTTACAAAATGCACAGAAACCACTTCTACCTCAGGAACTGAGTAATTAAGAGCTGAAAATAATTGAAGGTAGTGCCAGTATTAGTAGGAAGTACCATATGTGCCTGCTCTGTTCATACCCTTCCCTGGGTACCTGCCCGAGACTGGTGGAGGGTTCTGGGCTGGGTGGGCTCTTGGACTGACCCTGCACAACCGTCCTGATCTGTGTACATACATGCAACACTCTTTCCCCAACATGCTCTCCAGCTCCCGGCAGTTTGTGGCTCAGGAGCTCCAGTCTTGTCCCGTCCAGTCCACAACGTGAACAAGACCTTGGAACTACAGAAGATGTTTTGTTTGCTCAGTGAATAACTTGGAGCATCTTCCTAGCTCTAGGAGACGCAAACGCATCTGCTCTGTGCAGAAGGAGAAAGAAGGAGATATATTTTCAACTTTTTGCCTTGCAAATTAGTTATTTTGGGAATTAATGTTTGCATTTAGGGCTGGGAAACCTGTGTCTCCTGAAAGGAGAACTCTACTGAAGCCAGCACTGAACAGCTCCTTCCCTTTTTGTGGAACTCAGCACCTCTGTTTTCCTTAGAAATATTTATTTTTGCTGCCATGTAATAGCAGGAGACTCATCTTTTAGTATGTCACCAGCTTGACAGGAATTTTGTCTTCTAAGTGGGTCAAAGGGAAGAAGTGAGTCCTATTCTTGGAACAACACTTCAAATTCTTCTCTGTGTACAACAAATAAACTTTGACTTCGATCAGTAGCTTCAGAAGAAGGGTACAGTCTATTGCTTTTCCCTTCTAATGGAACAAAAAAGCAGCTGTTGTGTTAGCCCCTCAATCTGAGGGGAGAAAACCCACAAAACCAATATAAGATGTTGCTATTTTTCAGCTGGTAAAGGAGGCTTTAACAGAAGGCACTATGGGGCTTATATCAGAGATCAAGAACATCTTTAGCAACAAAATCCTTCCATTTAATCTCTGTCCTGTACTATCCGTATATCATCCTAGATTTCTAGGGTACCTTGTTTCTGCCGCACGATGTGCCATCTTTCACTGATCCCTCGTCAGGAGTGTCTGAAGCCAGGTGAAACTCGAGTCCCCAGCAGAGCTGATCGTTCACGGTAGTCTGAACCACGGTCTCGCCATCTTGCCTGACTGGTACTCTTTTAATGTTGGCACACTGCACTCTTCCACACAGGACGTTCCTAGGACAGACAAACAGACTGCTGCAAGGTCTACAGAGACATCTGAAGGTGTGGTGATCCATGGTGCTGGTACACGCCCTGATACAATTTGGCCCGTTCCAGCTTGGAGCAACCCTGGGCATGGTCAGTGGTTCCAGCTGACCAGGATCAATCCTTTTAGGCAGTTTGCATCCAACCACCCCTTTTCTGAGGTTAAGACGTTTAACTCGTATTGACATAGACTCTTTTATGCCACTTGGTGTCAGTGGCGTGGGCACATCGGCACAGCCCTTTGGTGTATCTCTCCTGAAGCTGCAGAGCAGAAGGCGGCACTTCTGTTTGACTTTTTGACCCTCACTTTTCATGTATTTTGCCCATTTTATATACTGTATGAGAAATACTGCTGTTTATGCCAGGAGGAAGTGGGTATAGCTCTTCAGAAACTCATCTCTGTGCCCAGAGATGACAACAGTGAAGCTCAGGTGCTGCCTGTGTAGTGCTCAGTAGGAAAATAGGAAATAAGCTGAAATTCTGAGGCTGAGGGAGCTGGGGTTGTTCAGCCTGGAGAAGAGGAGGCTGAGGGGAGACCTCATCGCCCTCTACAGCTGCCTGAGAGGAGGGTGCAGTGAGGTGGGGGTTGGTCTCTTCTCCCAAGTAACAAGTGATAGGACGAGAGGCAATGGCCTCAAGTTGTGCCAGGGGAGGTTTAGATTGGATATTGGGAAAAACTTCTTCCCGGAGAGGGTTGTCAAGCACTGGAAGAGGCTGCCCAGGGCAGTGGTGGAGTCCCCATCCCTGGAGGGATTTAAAAGCCGGGCAGACGAGGTGCTTAGGGACATGGTTTAGACCATGACCATGGTTGGACAGGCTGGAGAGGTGGGCCTGTGCGAACCTCATGAGGTTCCACAAGGCCAAGTGCAAGGTCCTGCACCTGGGTCGGGGCAACCCCCGATATCAATACAGGCTGGGGGATGAGGGGATTGAGAGCAGCCCTGCGGAGAAGGACTTGGGGGTACTGGTGGATGAAAAGCTGGACATGAGCCAGCAGTGTGCGCTTGCAGCCCAGAAGGCCAACCCTGTCCTGGGCTGCATCCCCAGCAGCGTGGCCAGCAGGTCGAGGGAGGGGATTCTGCCCCTCTGCTCTGCTCTGGTGAGACCTCACCTGGAGCCCTGCGTCCAGCTCTGGAGCCCTCAGCACAAGGAGGACATGGAGCTGTTGGAGCGGGTCCAGAGGAGGCCACAGAAATGCTCCGAGGGCTGGAGCCCCTCTGCTCCGAGGCCAGGCTGAGAGAGTTGGGGCTGTTCAGCCTGGAGAAGAGAAGGCCCCGGGGAGACCTTAGTGCGGCCTTGCAGTGCTTCAAGGGGGCCTCGAGGAAAGATGGGGACAGGCTTTTTAGCAAGGCCTGTGGTGACAGGACAAGGGGTGATGGTTTTAAACTAAAGGAGGGACATTTAGGCTGGGTAGAAGGAAGAAATGTTTTACGCTGAGGGTGGTGAAGCACTGGCACAGGTTGCCCAGAGAGGTGGTGGAGGCCCCATCCCTGGAAACATTGCAGGTCAGGTTGGACGGGGCTCTGAGCAACCTGATCTGGTTAAAGATGTCCCTGCCCATGGCAGGGGGTTGGACTGGATGGCCTCTACAGGTCCCTTCCAACCCAAACCCTCCTGTGATTCTGTGATTCTATGATTCTACCTGCCTACTGGCAGGACTGGGACACCAGTAACCACCAGTCACCAGCACTTACTCTTCCAGGCATTTAGTGTAGTACGTCCCGTTCCAGCCACAGTTCCCACACCGGTCGCCTCGAACGTTCACTTCCCTGAAGCAGCTCAGCGGGGCGCGGTGGGCGGCTGCAGAGCGAGAGAGCAAAGGGAGGTGTTCACGGAGAGGCAGGGCCTATACGCGCCCTCCGTAATCCCTCCAGATGATTTTTGTGGTTTTTTCTGAAATGAAGTTCTGGTCAACCACAGCTTGCATTTCACCTGCCATGTTTTATGGGCAATTTTTTTTTTTTTTTCACCTATTCTTTTGGTTCTGGTCCTCATTTGGACCAGAATAATCACTGTGAGAATGAAATGGCTAAATGAATGGATTTGCCACCAAGAGATCAACCAACGATCAGAGGAGACCATGGTCATTTATACAGAACAACATAGAGCATAAAATTGGATTAAAAGCCTAAAACCTTTCCCAAACCTTTTTTTTTTTTCTTTAATTCTAACTTGCTGTGTGACACAGGTCAATATATCTTACATTTACCCTGAAACCAGAATCACGACCCTTATTTTCGGTATTAGGAACACTAATTCCTGTTAGATGTCAGAAACCGCTCGCAGATCTGGATTTCAGTAGGGCAGAACCATTTCTAACCCAGGGGACTACCAGTTTTTTTTCAGCACATCTTTATATTCACCAAGTGGTGTATCACAGCACTGAGGGAAAAGGTGGAGAGCCTGTGGTCAACGCAGGACTCCCATCAGGTGTTTTTACAAGTTTTCAAGCATCCAAAATGTTCTCAAAGTAAAACCAACTGCCAGGCTTCCCAGCGGTCCTGCAGAGGTGGCTGAGATCACCGCTGGCCGCATTAGCACCGCGTAAATGTTCACATGACAGTTACTTCGTTGTCCCATGTCAACATGATGACAAAATTATTCTGCCTTACCAAAATATTCTGCCTTATCAATCCCCTTGCCTTTCCTAGCAATGCCTTTCATGAGAAACGCTACTGTCTTCATGTGCAGGGGTTCCCAGAGACTCCAAACTTCTCGTAAACGTGGTAGATCTGTGGTTTTACTTACAGAAGACTTTCGTATGTTCATAAAGATACTTAGGACTCAGGTTGTGATGGGCATCGCCGCTATCACTAACGAGGGAGCGCAGAACAGATCTGCTCTGCCGCAGCTTCAGGACGCGTGCGCTGGGGAAGTGTGGTTACTTCCTACAGAACTGAAATAATCTGAAAGAGGATGTGGGCAGGTCTTCAGAATAATCACGTGCGTGCTTCAAGTTTGAACTGGGGGAAAATTTAGATGCACCACTTACAGGCTGTGGTCGCTTTCAGAGGCATAAAAGTGATCTCAGTGGCTGTCTCCGGCACATCTTTGTTTCTGGGACCCTCTACTGGCAAATGCATGAGGGTGGCCACGGCTGCCGTTCCTCTTGCACACTGGGCGTGGGATGTTCCTAAACGGCACTGCCACAACTACTGCCCGAGAAAACCCCTTTTCTGTTACCCTAACTATTGTAAATATATAGAATCATAGAATCATTTAGGTTGGAAAAGACCCTTAAGATCATCAAGTCCGATACTATATTTTATATACACATTGTTATATGTCATTATATAGCTATTTTTGTAAAATCATGGGGTATTTTAAAAGCGTTCTGTAGTATTTTTTATGCAAGTACTTAAATTCTGAAGTAACTGGCCCAGCTATCCAAGCCTGCCTGCCTCATAAAGAGTAAACAGTGAATCTTCAGTGACTGTGTTAAAACCAGACTTTTTTAAAGCAGAGGGCAGGGAAAGGGGAGGAGACAGGAGATGAAGTGTTATCTGAAGGTGAGGGCTAATTCCGTAGGAGGTGATCTGGCGGTTCCTTGGGTGAGATATCTTGCCTCTGCCAAATAAAGCTTTGCATTGTGCCTCGTGGCTGTGGCAGTGCCCGTCGTAGCAGCGGTCGTCGTCGCCACACGGGGTTCCGTCTTGCTTAAATACATCCACGGGGCAGGTCCCTGAAGAGCCGTTGCAGTACTCGGGGAGATCACATATGCTGCTGTCTGCTCTGCAGATTTTTCCTGCTGGCTGAAACTGTAAAGAAAAGCCCATAAAATGAGTTTTGAATGGATTTTTTTTTCTGGAGCAGCTGGCCCAAATTACTGAAACCCGTGTGGCAAAATCTTAGGGAATGCCCCAAAAGTGTAAGGTGAAGAACAGCAACTTGAGTTTGCAAAAAGCCAGAATAAGGACTGGAGGAGGGCATAAAGGACTAAAGTCCTTGCTGTCCTGTGGAAATTGAGACATTGCAAACGGTGATTGCTGATATTCCAGCACAGAAACTCGTGGTTTTCTTTGTGCATTTCAGGTTGAATCTGAAAAGCCTCTACAAATACAGTGTTGCTGGATTTTCCCTAAAAGCTCAAAATCGGCAGGAATGTAAATGAGATTTTAAAATCTCTTTCCTTCCAGCCAGACTTGTGATCGTTGGACGTTTGGTCCATGACACCAGTGCTTGTGTTGGGTTAGCCGGTTCTGTCCTTACGCCCTCGCTTTGCTGCTCCTGCTGATGGTTTTTATCTGACATAATTTCTGTGTTTCTAAACGATTTGTTTTCTACCTAAGCATGAGCGGTTTCCAGTCAAGTTCATGCATATTTTCTGACCAGATATACTGAGAAATGCAGGAAATAAACATTATAGCACCTAACAGCTGTGAAAAACCATTAAGTCCTTAGTTTACCCTACATTGCAAAGCCAATAGCAGTTGCTGTTGTAACCTACCTGACATTTCTGACAGCATTCACCTCTGTAACAAGAAGCCCCCGATGCGAGCAAGCAGCTGGAGGAGAGGCAGCATCCTTCTTGGAGGCATGCCTAGAAGTAAATAATGCTCTACCGTCTCAAGTTTCTTATTTGGATCATCTTCTCTAGCTTAAGAGACACAGAATTAAAGGAAGTTAAGGGAAAACTGCTGTTTTCTGCTACTCTTCAAACCCTGGACATTCTGGAGTTCTGCGTCGAGGGGAAATACGCCTCGTGTAGACACTTTTAAAACAATTCGCATTTTTTTCTCAACACTAATGCTACCATCTCATCTCCTCTGTTAATCAGCCAACCTACCTGCTTCACAGCGGTGCTCTAAGAATAGGTTCATTAATGTTTCCAAAGTACTTGGAAACCCCTCTGAGCGCAATGGGAGAGATTAGTCTCCTTTTCTATAATTTTTTTTTCCTTCTTTCATACTTTCCTTCCTTCCCTTTTAAAACTCTTTCAGCAATGATCCACCATTCCCTTGAAAGTTCAAATTCCCAATCCCAAATCCTTCACGGTGCTAGAGCTGATGGACTCTGAACTTTGTCACATAAACAAAATTAGTTACTCAAATTTTAAGGGTACCTGGGATGTAAGGGTATCTGCTTTGTAAGGAGAGCTGGTTAATGGCTTTTTAGCATAAAAACAAGGGAAGGAGATGGGAACAGTAATGAACTGATCACAGAACGATGATGCAGAGGAGATAACGGGGACATTAGCAAAGACCAGAGCTCTCAGGTCGCTGATGGAAAACAACATTTTCTTGGGTCTCCTGAAGAGACCAAACTTGTAATGTGGTATTTGAGAGGGAATGTAGGATTGTGTAAAACTTATTGTGAGATGTTTTAAGGCAAATGTGGGGATGTGGAAAGCTTTGTGTGGGATGGTTAGGGGAAGGACCAAAGGCAGGGAGAGAATAAGGTGGATTGGGGAGGAAGAATTGTGGGAAAATGGAAAAGAGGGGGGATAAAAGGGGCTGATAAAAAGTGTCTCCTGGTCAGGGCACTTGTGTGGCTGAGCCCCATGCCTGATTGAGGAGAAGAGGTCTGGGACCGGTTGTTGGAGAGACCGGGGGTCTGGGGGCTGTAGGTGGTAGGGTTTGGTTTTTCCTCGTGTAATTTCTTAAAGTAGGTGAATCCTCTTTATCAGCAAGGTGCAGGATGTTCAACCCAAGCCTGGATATCAAACACATGCAAATTGCTCTACGTGGCAAATGTCAGTGCAAAGGCTGAGTTTTGGCAAAGCTACAGAAGCTTTGTACAAATAACGATTACACAAAACACAAACAAGAGTTTCCACTGGAAAGCTCAAACTTTCCAAAGTGTCGCAACTGCATGGATCCTGGAATTAGAATTGCGAAGATACCAACATGCAAGTCCTTCAGAAAAGCACTTCTTTCACGGACTTTAGGGTAAATGTAACAGAAGAAAGAACAGAAATAGAAAAACTCTTGTTTTACAGACAGGAGGATGCAAGTGCTCATAACTTCCTTGTATATAGATGGCTTGGAGGCAAAGGCATGTCCCTTCTGCAGCCTCCCACTTTGGAGCACCGATCAGATACTTTTCTTCAGACCCCTCATTCTTACGAACATTAGTACAGCCAGAGGGAAAACACCTTTCCCTGTGGACGAGGTATGGAGAGGTGTTATCTCTGTCCCAACAATATGACTCCTTATCAGACACTTGCAGACGGAGTCCACCGTTAGCTCTGCACAGTCTGCCACGAAAGGTCCCTCCGCAGCCATGGAAGAAAAACTGAATTTACTTCTAGATATGCTCTGTGTATGTTTACACATATCATGCATATTTTGCCCACAAATAAAGCCATATTTGGGAAAATCCTCGCTTCAAGGGAATTCACAGAAGTGGAAGCCAGTGGGCTCGTTTGAATGTATAACACTTCAAAGATCATTTCTTCCCATGAGTCGGGGAGCTTTTATGGTTGCAAAACCGCCACAATTTTACTAACACTAACGTGTAGGTTACAGTGAAGTATTTAATCGCTAACCTCATCACTGCCACAATCACATTCTTCCTCTTTTTCCAAGACACCGTTGCCGCAGAGTTCAAGAAGAAATGGCTTTAAAGATGGCACGTTGAGTAGACAAGGTAGATTTTTTCTTATTACTTCATTGTAATATTCTCCCATAGTGCAGTTGCTGAATGCCAAGCAAGATCTGTAAGAAAAAAAGAATTATATATAACCATACCATATACATAAAGTAATTGATGGACTCAAAGAACAGATAGATTAACTAGCAAAGAGGAATACGGGCAGTTTTAGGGGGAATAAGCCTTTTTTCTCTCCTTTTTTCATGTATAAAGACATGGGAGGCAGGAATAGTTGCCTGGATGAGAAGAAGGCAAGACCACAAAGCAGCTTTGGAAGCGTTTTGGTTGTTGTGGAAAGCTGAAGGTGGAGGACAGGACGCACTACAGACAACGCGAGATTAGGTATGATTCATTACAACGTACAATGTGGGGAGCAGATCACGGGGTGTGAAAGAGGGATCTACTTGATTTCATGGGAACGCTACGAAAACTACCTGGAACTTGCAAAGTAACCAGGGGAGAAATAGGGTGGCCTCATGCCTAGCTGCTCAAATCAATGACAGCTACTCATGGACCGGGCAGGAGTGTGGGCATGGGAATTTCCAGATGTGAAGTTATCTCTTACAGAGGATTTTAAAAGAGAAATTGAATGCAGTTTGTAATCATACAAATTAAGAAGAAAGCTGAAGTAAGATGGTAATGTAGTGAGCATGACGCAGATATTGAAGAAAATGTAGGTGGGGCCCAAACCAAAATGAGAGCTTGCCCTCCACTTTGGTAAGCGTGATGTCAGGCAGCACTGATGGGACAACAGAGCAATTCGCGTAAGGAACAAGGCTGTGCAGACGTCCCGTAAAGTGCTGAGGGCTTACATACCCCTAGGGTGATATACGGACAGGACTGAGGAGGAATAAAAATTGACATCATGGGATAGGTGAGAAGCAGCAGCGGATGGAAGAAGGATGGATGAGTCAGAAATAGAATTGCTGGTGCTGTGCATAAATATGGGCACAAATTACCGCAGCCAAAATGGAAGCAACTTGACTGAACATGTCAATTAATCGCCATTTAGGAATTCTGCAAGAACTGTTGCCTAAAGTGAGACGTTTGGGAGCAGATAAATTTAATGAGTACGATAGGATAACGAGGTTACAGTTTGAATGGATGGCAGCAAAAGCTGAAGGGTGAGAGACCTATGAAACACAGTGCTCTGACTTGCTGAGGTTTTCACCCCAGCACTTGTGTGCTGGGTCCTCTGTCACCTCGAGGTCACCAAGGAAGTGACTTCCAGGTGGACGGGATGGGAGAGACCATCACAGGGTGGAAGCAGGAGTGCTGGTGACCGCACTGAAAGGGCTGTTTCAATGCTGATGTTATTGAAAGAGCAGACAAATCTGCTAGGAGTCTTCAGTTTCTCAAATCTTTAATGTCTTCAGCGAGGCTTAGTTGGTCTCCGGTGAAGATAAGGGTCTAATATTACGCATGGAGCCTGTGTCCTTCTCATTGGTGCAGTATGTGCATTGCAGAGAGCGAAACAGAGGTGAGGACTTCTTCACACCAAGAAAAGGATCGTAGGATTTGGAAGCAAACAGATCTGCAGTGAAGCAACCTTCACTGCCTGCTGAAGTTCACTGCCTGTTGGGCAGACCTCTAGAGCTAACAGGAATGAGTCATTTTTAAAGACATTGTATTATCAGCAGCACTTGGGGCTGACCACGGGGATGTTCCTGCAATATTGTACGGTTTCCTTAATGCTGAAACAACAGAAGGTGACATCTACCAAATGTTCTTCACAGGAGACATTAATTAATTAGTGGAATTATTTTTCTTCATGATGGTCATATATCGAGAGAGCAGATATAAGGAGCAGCTCCTTGTACACGAGGCACCTTTTCTGGAAGATACATTTTCATGGGCAGCAATTATAAACACCCAGTGCAAGAGGAGGGGATGCAGTAACGCATACATCTGCGGGAAGCATCAAAACACAGCTGTGAAGAAGCCAAAAGCAAGCATCACTTGGAGAAAGCAGAGGAAAATAAATGAAAAGTTATACTGTGACCAGTGGAGCTGAGGAAGCCAACTTTTCTGGGAGAACTGGTGTCTCTTGTATTATCCAAATAACTGTTTTCACTTGATAAAGCATCACAGAGTAATGTAGGTTGGAAGGGACCTCTGGAAGTCCCTGGTCCAACCACCTACACAAAGCAGGGGCAGCTTAGACACCCATTCCTCTGCCAAGTTGAGCTGGAAGATTAAAAGATGCTGTGGAGGAATGGGTGTACACACCCCGCTACAGAAACACAGCGGTTGCTCAGAGGTGGAGAGCTGAAGGCAATGTCCCAAATCTCACCCTCAGCGATGTAGGGAAAACCAAGCTTTACTTACCCTGGGGATGATTGCATGATGCATCCTCTGCGGGTGCAGTTGCAATTGCAAAATTTGTCGTGAAATTGTTTCGCATCGTCATGGCTGAAGCCTAAGCTGTGGCCTATCTCGTGGGCGAGCGTCATCACGTCGCTGACGGTGTCATGGCCAGGGAACTGCAGGTGGGAAGAAAAACCACAGGTCCACGTTTTCTCAAGTCAGTGTATGTTGGTGTGGAGAACTTCAGATCTAGACTTCCAATGTTTTGCTCAGTAATTGTGAAATCTGTGCTAGCTGGGGACTTGCACTGGCAAACAACCAATGAGGGAAACCAAAGGACCCCTAACAAGAGTTGGTCTGGGGAACCACTGGAGAATTGTTCTTTCACCATCTCATCTTTAAGAAATGGCAAAACCAAGACCAACATCACCTCCTTTAGATGCCCAGTGTAGACATTACCTGCTAATCAGTAAAAGCCTGAGCCCAGGAGTTATGTAGAATTAACTCCTAAGGTTCACTGTGAATATGAAAGGTTTATTTTTCCTTTCAGGCAGTGCAAAAAACCCGTGAGGTCTCCCCTTACCGAGACGACACCCATGGAGTTCATCTGGCACATCGTCCCCTTCCAGGCAAATCCCCGTTCCTTGTAGTGCTGGCCACTGCAGCGGGAAAGTTTGAACATTAAAGAAACGCAGAACAACTTTGTCTCGATAACGGGATGCGTCACCTGAATTACAGCTGGAAAATAATGGGTTTTGGTAACAAGGAGCTCCTTTCTTGAAGAAAAGCCCAGCATCACCTGTTTCTCCTATGGGAGCCCCGTATGCAGCCGGGCTCGTACCCACAGGTCAGGTGTGCAAGCACCAGCGATGCATCGTGCCAAGGAAGCGGAGCCACGGTTTATAAACTCATTGGCCTCCTCCCTGCTTTAAAGGGAAGGGTGGCCTATAGGCTATTTCAATAAAATACAATTATTCAAAATTATTTTAAAGAGATTTAGCAATATAATATGTTGAATTTGAAAAAAGAAATATTCAATGATTTTTGAGATATATATTTTACTGTGCAGAAGGTTTCTTTCCCCCAAAATAAAGGAAAAAGGAACAGACAAAACAGAAACAAGGTGCTGGGTCTTAAAAAGCAAATGAGTGAAATAAGTGATTAAACATCTTGCAGTTTGAGATCTAACTCCCTTGTCCTAGCAAAAAGGTTTAATTGAAATATTGAGTTGAAAACCATACAAACATGAATTATTGTATCTAAAATTGAGTGGCTTGTATATATAAAAAGGAGTAAAAACTAAAAATGAGATTAAAATAATGCAGTTACAGATGACTATCAAAATTGGAAATAAGCTGTACACTGTGTGTGTGTACATGTGTGGAAAAATATAAAAGAGGACAGTGAAAGGGAAAAGCAAATCCTTGTATCAATTTAGATGACAGCTCATCCTGAGTGCTATCATGTGGCACGTCCAGGACAACCAGGGGATCAGGCGCAGTCAACACGGGTTTATGAAAGGCAGGTCCTGCTTGACCAACCTGATCTCCTTCTATGACCAGGTGACCCGCTTAGACAGGCTGGGGGTGTTGTCTACCTGGACTTTAGTAAAGCCTTCGGCACCATTTCCCACAGCATTCTGCTGGAGAAACTGGCTGCCCATGGCCTGGACAGGCATGCTGTTTGCTGGGTAAAACTGGCTGGATGGCTGGGCCCAAAGGGTGGTGGTGAATGGAGTTAAATCCAGTTGGAGGCCGGTCACAAGCGGTGTTCCCCAGGGCTCAGTGTTGGGGCCAGCTCTGTTTAGCATCTTTATCAATGATCTGGATGAGGGGATCGAGTGCACCCTCAGCAAGTTTGCAGATGACACTAAGCTGGGTGGAAGTGTTGATCTGCTTGAGGGTAGGAAGGCTCTACAGAGGGACCTGGACAGGCTGGATCGATGGGCTGTGACCAATTGTATGAGGTTCAACAAGGCCAAGTGCCGGGTCCTGCACTTGGGCCACAACAACCCCATGCAACGCTGCAGGCTTGGGGATGAGTGGCTGGAAAGCTGCTGGGCAGAGAGGGACCTGGGGGTGTTGGTCGACAGCCGACTGAACATGAGCCAGCAGTGTGCCCAGGTGGCCAAGAAGGCCAACGGCATCCTGGCTTGTATCAGGAATGGTGTGGCCAGCAGGAGCAGGGCAGTGATGGTGCCCCTGTGCTGGGCACTGGTGAGGCCGCACCTCGAGTGCTGTGTTCAGTTTTGGGCCCTTCACTCCAAGAGGGACATGGAGGTGCTGGAGCGTGTCCAGAGAAGGGCAACGAAGCTGGGGAAGGGTCTGGAGCACAAGTGCTGTGAGGAGCGGCTGAGGGAGCTGGGGTTGTTCAGCCTGGAGAAGAGGAGGCTGAGGGGAGACCTCATCGCCCTCTACAACTGCCTGAGAGGAGGGTGCAGTGAGGTGGGGGTTGGTCTCTTCTCCCAAGTAACAAGTGATAGGACGAGAGGCAATGGCCTCAAGTTGTGCCAGGGGAGGTTTAGATTGGATATTAGGAAAAACTTCTTCACGGAGAGGGTTGTCAAGCACTGGACCAGGCTGCCCAGGGCAGTGGTGGAGTCCCCATCCCTGGATTTAAGAGACCTGGTATGTAAGAGACGTGTAGACATAGCACTTAGGGACCTGGTTTAGTGGTGGACTTGGCAGTGCTAGGTTAGTGGTTGGACTCCATGATCTTAAGGGTCTTTTCCAACCTAAACGATTCTATGATTCTATGAGAAATATGTGCTTATTAGTACATGGACTGATTAAGCTGTTACATTTTTTTCCATGAGCGATCACCAGGACAAAAGACTTATCAGCATATCTATGTAAAAAGTAGAAGAAGAAAGAGAAGAAAATATTCTTGCTCCCTGCTTATCTCCCCACAGCCGGTATGTGAGCCGAGTGATTAAAACGCAGGACTCTTACAGCAGTAACTGGATGTGGTCGTAATTAATGCGACCGACAGCCTCCCTCTGACACCATGTGGCAAAAACCTGCAGCGTCCGGGCCAGGCTGTGGGCGGTCGTCACCTGGTCCGTCCTGGTCCACATCTCCACCGCGCTGATGACGACCTGCAGCTTCATGCGCTTGTAGACCTGGAAGATGGCAAGAGCTCGCATCCCCTGCAGCCCAACGGGGCATGCAGCGACCCTGTGCAACGCGCTTTTCTCCGCGTTATTCATGCAAGAACCAGTTTCTTGCTAAAACTGGAAGAGCTGAGCGTTTATTTTCATGCGTTACATTATTTTAATGGAGCTTTGTGTGTAGCTCATTTTTGGGTGCCTTGTGGCTGATGCACCGGTGCCTTGTCGGTGTATTCACAGAGAAGCAGCAGCAGATGAAAACTCAAGTCCTGTTTTGGAGGACTCAGAGCAAGGAGAAGATGAGGAGAAAGGGAGGTCGTAAGGAGCTACCAGAAAGCATTTAGTAACAGTAATGCATATTCCAAACCAACCGTTTTCTAGGGATGATTTCAAAATTATTTTTAAACTGACTTCACTCATATCTGAAGCAATTTTTTAACAGTTGAAGTGGGTTTTATCGCATCGAGGAACACATTGGTTCCTGGTAGAGCAGCTGCAGTCAGGTGCAGATCATTCATCTCTTTCCCGGGGTCGTGGGTTAGACAGCCAGCCAACGGAGCAGAACAGCAATCGTAATTACCACGTCATTAAAACTCACCGTGTTCAGGAGGTTGCTTATGGAAATGAACAGATGTAGCATCAGGGTTTCGTTGTAGTTCTTAACTTTAAACTGAAAGGGGAGAAGGGCTACGTTACAACGCTGAACGCCAAGGACTGCCTCCAAAATAACACAGTGGCCACAGCATGGTGATAATTCCTGACGCTTACCAGCTCTTTGTTTGTGATCAGAGCCAGCTCCAAGTATCTGGTGGGCACGGGCAGGCTCTGAAGACCGGGAACCTCCTGGAAGTGAACAAATCACGCTGCGGGTATTGAGGTACGTTCAGGAGCTTTAAAGCTTATGCCGCATTGCAAAAACCAAGGTGGTGTTACTCAAGCTAATCCAGAATTTCCCTTAAGTACAAGAACACAGAGCAATTATGCGTTAGAGAAGGATTAATGAGCGTAACGAGTAATCAGGGTGAGAGCAGAGAGATTGAGAGACAGAACACAGTTGTAGGTGGGGTTTTCTTGGTAGCAGGGGGGTTGCCTGGCATTGCTCATGTTAAATCAGCTCACTGTGAGCTGCAGACTTTTGCACGTGCTCGGACCATTTTTTAATCATTAAATCTGGCACCGCAAAAACTGCGTCAAAGAGAGAATTGAGCGGGGTCAACACGAGCTGCCTGCATCGAGCAGCTCAATCCTAGAAACCAGGAGGGTAAACAGATGATTGCAGATAAAAACTGCTCCTGAAGTGAAATTGTTCAAGCCGTATGAAAACCACGAAAATAACTCTTAGTTTTTCTTCATTTTGTCCAGCACACCTGTGTAATACAGCAAACGGGAGCGTGCCCACCGATAGACCCAGCCAGCGAGAGGCACCAGGTACTGCGCCTGGGATCCAGCAGCCTCTGGAAATAAGGTTTTTTAGTATTTCTTGCTTGTGCCCTTCACACATTTACCTGTGCATGGGCAGCTCCATAGTTAAAATCTGCTCTAAGTGCAACGTGCTCAGTCTTGGGCTGGGTAGAGCTCGTTGACTTCTACGTTTTGTACATCCAGCATGTTAATTGCTGGCAGCAATTGGTTAATGGGTAATCAGGGGGGGGTTATTCTTCTCCTCCGAGCACGGTACTGCTCAGTGGCAGCATCGTCCCATCTCTGATGGAGTGAGCGTAGAGTGAGACTGTGAGGGAATTCAAGGTCTGCAGATTTGGTCAAGTAACGAGGAGAAAAAGAGGCTGACCCCACAAAAGCCTGGGTGGTAGCTTTGGCACTGGTTGAGATGGGAATGAGGAATGACACGTTGGCATTTCTCCTGAGTAGTTCCCAGGCGTTTTGGTGGTAGAAGAGGGGAGGAGGAGTTGCTCTCTCTCAGAAAGACAACTTTCTAAATGGTTTGGCCGTTGCAGAAGTATGCGCAGCTAAAAAAATGCTGTTGTTTAAGTAATTTTAAGCATGAGGACTCATCTCTCTTCTCTGTTGAACAAATACCACTTTATTATTATTATAAATTATCCTCTTCCCCTGGCAGGTTCTCAGTAAATTCAGTGAAATTGTAGCAATTTATAAAACTATATTTCTGCCATGGGAGCTGATAAGTAATTCTTTCATCTAAATGCTTCATATTATTATCAGGAGGCAGCATCTCTGAATGTCACTCTCTGTTTCTTTCACCGAATGCGATCGCAGTACGCTGGCATAGGCCAGCCTGTCACTATAAATAATCCACACCCGTAGGTACAAAAATAACACTTTATCTCAGCTCTTTTGAAAGCAGGCACAGCAGTGACAAAAGTCCTCGCAAGCTCTAAAAGCATTCGCAGATCAAAGCAAATAAAACTATTTTTTCTAACAACGAAGGTGTTTCTGAAAACAACTGCATCAGTAATACCCAATATCAAATGATGTCAGAACAAACTAATCTCCTTTGATAACACGGAGACCGTGTTTCTGAACCGAAGAGAACCAGCAGATGTGTGCATTTTGACATCGCTAAGGCTTTTTTTTTCCATGTTGTTTAAGCAAACTGGGGCAGCAGAGTTCAGATTCGCTTACTATAAGGTGAATACTAACTAGAGGCACAGAGAGAGCAGTTGCTGATCTTTATTGCCAAGGTGGGAAGATGCATTAAATGAAGTCCCAAGGGAGTCAGACCCAGAGCAGAAACTGTCCAGTGTCTACCCCAGCAGCCTGCGGTTAACGCAGCATGCCGGCAGATTGGCGAACAACTCCATCAGAGAAGTACGATGAGCCGTGACGAGACTCGAAATTATCCTGCTACTCAATGAGGCAAAAGAAAAGCAAACAAATAGGATGGAGGAGCAGGAGCAGCATCAGTAAAGGCAGGTGCCATAAATTCCCCCTTCACAAGACTTCAGCAAAAGTGACTGCTGGGGGAGAGGCACCCAGCCGTGACCCCAAAGACCTGCACCCCCAGGTCCCTCTGGAGGTAAGGGAAAGGCAGCGCAGACAGAGCACTGGAAGGTCTCCAGAGGTTTCTCTAGAAAAGGGGAATGACATCCTCAGAGCATCTATTTCTGACACTAATAAGGAAGATTCAAGCCTTACAGGAGGTTGCCCAGAGGGGTTGTGCAGTCTCCGTCCTTGGAGTTCTTCAAGACCTGACTGGATAAAACCCTGAGCAACCTGGTTTGACCTCAGAGCGGACCCTGCGTGGAGGAGGAGGCTAAACCTGAGACCTCCTGAGGTCCCTTCCAACCTGGGTCATCCTATGATCCTACGAGATGGAGCTCAAGACTGTTGTCAGAGGGGCTGATAGCACACACATCCCAGGAGCACATTCCACCTGCCAAGCTCCATGGACTCAATGATCTTAAAGGTCTTTTCCAACCAAATGGTTCTGTGAAGCTGTCTCCTTCCCAGGCTCTTTGGCTGGGCGGCCCTACAAGAAGAGGGTCTGGAGGGAAGAGCTCTGGATGCAGACCCCTGGTCCACGAGCCTACGCTTTCCTTTCTGGAGTCAGGCAGTAAAATACTGGATTGTCAATAGATTATCTATGATAGAAAGTGACGATAGAAATCATTGCTTCATAGTTTCTGATCACAGCTTATTTAGAAATGTTATCTAACTGTCTTTAAAGATAATTAATCATTTCAGATTTGTTTATTGCAACCTTCAGCTGCTTTTACCTCTGGTACCTCATGACAGCCATGTCAACTCCCTTCTTTATCACTGTCTTAAAAAAATTCTTGTTTGCTACTTCCACTTTCATTTCAACCACCGTTTTTAAAACCTAAATATTTTTGGGGGGGTTTGTGAGATGAACTGGCAAGCGGGAAAGGATCTCAAAAGAGAGGCAAACCCAGGGCGGGATGATCTACATCTGACAAAGTGCTACCTAATGCTCCTCCAGAAACAAAATGGGGTCTTCACTGCACAGTGCGATGCTTAGGCATGGCTGTACGTATGGTTTCCATACCATGTGAGGGTGCTTTGCTCATTGTCACTATACAGAAATCCTGTTTGCTTGCAGACCTGCAGATTCTTTCCAGCGTGAAACCCCTGTCATGCTTTTACAAATGCAACTGGAATTTTCCCTATGGTTGGGTGTCTCCCAGCATTTAACATAACCCGTACGTATACACACGAGTGTGCAACACCGACACGAGCGGAGGGGGAGTCCTTACTTCGATAACAAGGATTTTACGACTCCCGTTCGCAAGTTCTCCGTCTTTGGGCAGTTGGTCCTTGTGCTCTTCGGGCGCTTGGCACAGCTGACGTGAGCCGCTTTCCAACGCCCTTCGGTAAATGAGGTGTTGAAACGTCGAGGAGTTCTCCAGGGGCTCAATTTCGTACCTCAGATCTCCAATTTGCAAAACTCCACTGCGAATTTTCAAACAGAGAAGTCAGTAAAAGATGCGAACTAAATGACTTACTAAATTATTTAGTAAATACAAAAATAAGGAAGGTGCGGGGTGCTCGTCATAGCGTGGCTGGAGATACGGGGCAGCCCTGTGCATCTCGCCAACAGGTAAAAGCTCCAGGAGCCACCTCTGGGGTTTGGGGCTATTGGGATCAGCCCATATTTTATGGTTTTTTGTTTTTTTTTTTGAAAGGGGGGATATGGAAAGATTTAGCTCTTTCCTGCCACTGCTCCTGTGGACAGGGATCCCGTGAGAAGGTACAAGGAGCTCACCTCAAAGATCTTTTATGGAAAAAAAGTATCATGCCCAAGGTTTAGGATAGATAAGACAGCCTTGAGAAAGCAATCATGCAGCTTTGGGAAAAACTAAAGCAGCTGCAGATGAATGCTATATATTAAATGAAAGTGAGAAGGCGATAAAAGCTCTGCGCTATGGCTCTTTCAAGGAGCATCCGTCTTTAAGATCTGTTTATCGCTGCGTAGATACTGCAGCTAAATCGGCTGCGTCTGCTGATAAGTTTGCGTCCTAAAAAAAGGTCACTTAATTCAGAGACCTTTTGGGGTGCTTGTTTGAGAAAGAAGGTGCAGGCAGGTCTACCAAACCTCAATCTCATGCCTGGTCTTGTAAGAGAGGCTCAGTAGGTCTTAGTTTTGCCGGAGTTTGAGTTATTTAGTCCTAAAATGTTCGTCATTACTGGTTTGTGTATCACAATAGGAAAACATGGCCTCATCAAACACTGAGCTGGAAACCCAGAATACTTTGCTAGGGCAGTTGTGCTAGTGAATTTATCGAGAAGGTCTTTAAGGGGAAAAAAATGCCGGTTTCCCACGCTGCGAGTCCCCTGCATCCGGGCTGTGAAGGAAGATAAGACTGGTTGTGGGGAGCCTGACGGTGGTGCAGGGCGTGGGCATTTCTGCTGGGTGCTGTAAGTCGTGGACGGCTGCGTGAAAGGCAGGATAACTTCCTTCCACCAAAGCCAGTGACAACAATACACAATAAAATTAAACATTTTTGAAGTTAGGACAACTTCTTTTTTTTAAAAAAAACCCCAAAACCAGCAGCTCCTGCTCCCCAGGGCGGCTATTTCTGGAGAAGATGGAAGGTTTGGGTTTGGTAGCGCTGCAGAGGGATAACGTAAGAAAAGGACTGCTGAGCTATGCGCGGTTCATTTAAACATCCTCTTAATCTTCAGAGGAGAGGTTATGCTGGTGTTCCTTCTCGATTGGCTAATATTATAAAGTGAGTAAGTTCTATGGGAAGGACTTCAAGAGGGATGTTGGTGATGGTTGTGGGCAACCACCCATATTTTGGGAAGTCAGATTTGCAGGAGACCGTTACGCCCGTACAGATACCCTTTCTGTCTCGTGTTCAGAGCTTGCACTATCAGAAATAAACATCTCTCAGATGTGGAGTGTGCCTGAAGGGGAAAGTTTCTCGGGAAGTGCTTGTTTAGTTTATTGTCTTTTAAAGTAAGTCTTGGAGCTGTCTTGGCATGTCAAACCTGCTGCCTGCTTAGAATAGAATAGAATCAAATCGAATCGAATCAAATTGAATCGAATAGAACTGAATCGAATCGAATTGAATCAAATCAAATCAAATTGAATTGAATTGAATCAAATCAAATCGAATTGAATTTAATTGAATTGAATCAATTTGGTTAGAATCATTAAGGTTGGAAAAGCCCTCTAAGATCATCTAGTCCAACCGTCAACCCAACACCACCATGCCTACTACAGAGGCTATATAAAGCACATTCTTTGGCCAAAAATGTCATTAAAAACTGTTTTTCTGTGAAATATCTGCCTTTAAAATCTATACTGGAGATGCTGTAAAATCTGTAATGCTAAAAAAAAAAATTGGCTGTGTTTGAAGATTTCAATTTTAGTCGCGGGATGCGGCAGGAAACATCGCACGCAGAAGTGAGGGCACCTGCTTTAAAAAGGGAAATAAATGCCCAGCCCAGTTAATTTGACACTGAACCCCTTGTTCTCCCCTGGGAAGAGCCCTACCTGATCCCGAAGCACGTGCTGAGGGAGACGATGGATCCCGGGGAGCCTTCCACAAACCCCTCGTAGTAGCAGTCGTCCTGCAAGGTTCAAATGGGGCTTCAGGCTGCGGGAACAGCTCCCATGCCCAGGTCAAAACCCCCTGCATCAGTAAAGGGACACATAAAACTTCCCCAAATCCACCCGTCACCACTTCGGAAAGGGTATTTCATGTGCAAAAAAAGTGAAGGCATAAAAGGTCAGGAGGGAAAAAACAGGAGCCTGAGAGCTCATCGTTGGGTAATGATGAATTTTCAGGGGGGTATTTTTTGATTTCTCAATTTTTCTTTTGATGGAGTAAAATTATTTTAGAAACTTTAAAAATCTGAAAGGGAAATCAAGTGTGCTGATCAATCTGAAATTGTTTTCCCAGTTTTTATCAGTCTTTATACAATTTCTTTCCTTTTTTTAAACAAATGGTGTAAAAATAATGGATTTTTTTAGGAACAGAAAGCCGTCCCTTGCTCAGATCCGCTGGTGTAGTTCTGGCTGTCGATGCATCCTTGACAGACTCGTAAACTTACCTGAATATATGGAAACTCGGTTATCAGGTGTCCCTCCGGACTGTATGTGAAAACTGGGATATCCTTGGCTATCAAATTTCTGAAAAGCAAAGCAGAAATCCTCGCTGCGGGTTAATTAATTCCCTGTAATGGCCCTGCGCAAAAAAAAAGAATAGCAGAGGAAGGGAAACTGGGGAAGAGCCTTACTTTGCCCGCGTCAGATGGACGACGTGGTGGTTTCCTTCTGCCGTTATTAAATAGGACGTGTCCCCCTGCAACGGCCGAGGCGCTGATTAATTTCAGAAATTAATCCAACAGTGGAAACGCTATTTACAGGCTGCTTTTGGCTGGGAAGCCGCAGCCGTCTCCTCGCGCCGCTTTCCCTTTGGCACCCACCCGCGGCCCCTGCAGAGGCCATGGTCTAGACCCATGGTCTAAAAAGCGTTTCCTAAAAAGCAAATGACCTCTGTGAAGGTCCCGTCCTTTGCCTCCAGCCGCCTGGGCACTGTTACTTCGGAGTAGGCGATTCTTGATGCTTCAGTAAAACCTGGAAGAGATTCTGCATTTAGGGAAAAAGGGCATTCATCACGCCAGGCAGCGAAGGAGTTCCCAACCCTGCAGTGCAGAAAGAGGATTTTAAGTGGAAGTTTGAAAAATTTGGTGTGTTTGAATTTTGCGAGTCCATCTGTCTCCAATGAGGGATATAAAGGAGGTGGTTTGAGCAGCCCTGCTGTTAACGCTGGCTTCTAATGAAGCTTAGGATACAAGAAACTCCGGAGAACATTTTTTAAAAAGGGGAAAAATTAGGTGACTTTGGTAATTACAAGATGCTGAGCCCAGCATGCACCCCCTGCTCGCGTCCCCAGCCCATGTTCCCCAGGCCACGTCCCTCCATGCTTGGCCCCATCCTGCATCCCCTGCCCGTGTCTCCCAGCCTGCATCCCCCACCCTCATCCCTGCCCTTGCGTCCTCCACCCCTATGCCCCAGGCTGCATCCCCCAGCCCGTGTCCCCCACCCTGCCTTCCCCTGACCAAGGTCCCCAAGCCCACATCCCCCTGCCCAGGAGCGGCTGAGGGAGCTGGGGTTGTTCAGCCTGGAGAAGAGGAGGCTGAGGGGAGACCTCATCGCCCTCTACAACTGCCTGAGAGGAGGGTGCAGTGAGGTGGGGGTCGGTCTCTTCTGCCAAGTAACAAGTGATAGGACGAGAGGCAATGGCCTCAAGTTGTGCCAGGGCAGGTTTAGATTGGATATTAGGGAAAACTTCTTCCCGGAGAGGGTTGTCAAGCACTGGAACAGGCTGCCCAGGGCAGTGGTGGAGTCCCCATCCCTGGAGGTGTTCCAAAAACGTGTAGACGTGGCACTTTGGGACATGGTTTAGTAGGCATGGTGGTGTTGGGTTGAGGGTTGGACTGGATGATCCTAGGGGTCTTCTCCAACCTTAATGATTCTGTGATTCTGTGTCCCCAGCCTGCATCCCCCATCCCACATCCCTCCACCCGTTGTCCTCTACGTCCCTCCACACGTCCCCCACCCGCATCCC
>VYZW01016075.1:3886-14227 GCA_013401315.1 Balaeniceps rex | reverse complement strand
GCTATTGGGATTAGAGGGCGTCTCGTGGGCAGTTCAGACATCAAGCTATAGGTCCATGGAGCGAAGCTGAGCTGTTTCTAGCCTGATGTCTGAATTATGAATTAGGTTCATTCTAATTCCAATGGGGTAAACCTCAGAGCAGTTTATATACTTATGGCTAAGTGCTCCTAAAATACAGGCTATTTATTTAAAACATACATGTAAAATGTAATATCTAAAAAAGATGTCCGGCCTAGCGATGCTGCAGCACAGCAACCCAGCCAAATAAAATCTGAATTCCAACTTTGGAGCCCTACAGAAGGGGATGGCACAGCTGGCTTTATGCCACATGCTNTCCGGGGTTGGCTCCTCTTGCTTTCTATCGCTGGAGTTGTGCAAAGAAGCCCAAATCTACTTTTTAGTCTAGTTGGATATTTGGGGAGTAGAATGGAGCTGGAGGGTTGGACAGGAAGCACAGGATTTATTAATAGCATCAGCAACTACTTCCATCTGGAGCCACCCTGGTCTCTGAGCTCGTTCTAGCAGCAGTGCCAGTTGGTGAACCTCTCACCTTAACCATATGTCTTTGACCCCTGCTGCTAGCAGTCAGGTTGCTGTGCCAAGCTGCAGTCTACAGCTGGCTTTTTCACAGGATGCTTCTGCCTGGCTGTCTTGTGGGGAAGAGCAGTCAGTGAGGGTTTCTGCAGGAGGCTAAGCCATGCCTTCCTCTATTCATTTTGCTCAGGCTACCAGAGAATGTAAAGGAGAGACAGCATCTGATGTTATTTTCCTGGGATGGGAGTGGAACTGTAACTACCTGTTATTTTAGGACAGCTGAGCTGGCTCCATCACTATACAAAAAAATTAGTCCATTTACACTCTGGTTCTCTCTTCCCTCCTCACCATCCTCCTTTAATTTCCATCCCAGGAAATAAATGGGACAAAATAACTTTCAGGTGATTACTTCTGCCTTGGCATGGAGTGAGGTGTAGAGAAATCTTCTGGAAAATACCATTCCCAGGGTTGGTCAGAAGGTGAAGATCTCTTGCAGATGCAGAAGCAGCAGATGTGTAGTGGACATGAAAGGCAGATTTCTCTGGGCACTGAAGAATTGTCACAGGACTGAAGGAGTTAGTAATTAATTCATGAGGGGATCCTGGGGCCAAAGATCACTTTATACAAATTTGCAGGAGTTGGCAAAACTAAATGTCACAAGCGACCTAGTGGGAGTTAAAAACTGAACATGGACAAAACCCGCTGTTATTGTTTTCTGTTTTCAAAGAAACTAAATCTCACCATTTTGTGTGGCAGCAGAGTGCTTACTCATAGTCCTTGGATGCCTGAGTCTGACCATGTGGCACTAAATATGCATGAGTGTAATGAGAATATTGGAATAATCCCTCTCCCTCAGCTGCCTAAATCTATTCAGAGACACTTGGGAGACGATACTCCATCTGGCATAACTGAATTTTGGGCTGGGCTCCACTCGGTACAGGAACAAGAAGTGGAGTGCTTTCAGTGGACTGTTGAGATATCAGCAAACTTCGCACGTGATTGATAAGCGCGAAGGTAACTTTAATGAAGGGTTTTGGAGAGTGAGATAAAAGCACTGAAAGATCTGAATAGTGGATCTCCATCTAGCCCTGCTGCTGTCCTTTGGTCCATGATTCTAAGTGTCATCCCCCTCTGGGCATTGTCAAATGTGTCTATATTATCAACAACCTTTCCCTGGGCTGTAGCATTCAACTAGGTGGGTAGTAACAGAAGGTCATATTAAAGCCTTTTACTCAGATGCACTTCAAGTGCAGGAGAAAGATCACATCTAGAATTGCTTGACTTCTTGCGTGCTCTCTACCAAGAGTATTTAGGTAGGAAGATTTGGTCGGATGAATGAGTCTTTTTGTTTCACTTTGTTTTGAAAGGCTACTCATCTGTCCTCAGAGCTATGTGGATTAGCATCTGGGTTACTTCAGAGGATGTAGAGCAGGTCCTTGAGGTATGATGGCACTAGAGAACAGACACAACGGCTTGGTAAGGGCTTAGATGTTGTGCCTGCAATGTGTTAGAACCAGCTGCATGCCTGGAATGTTATTTTCTTTGCTGATGACCAATACGCATGGCCAGAGGAAAAATTCTCCAGGAAAGTGTCATAGGAGAATATGCATCAGTCAGTAAAAGCAGAATTACAGAAAAAAAAAAAGATCATGTTGTAACAGATTAAGTACCTATCAAGTGACAACAGCAGTTTATTTTCCTCGGGCAAAAGTAATGGATATACTTAGACATAATCCTACCCTCAAGCGTTTTAATTCTGATGGCACTTCTTATTAAGGAGAATCGCCAAAACGGAAAAGTGCACACTCTAATGGAAACAATGTCATAAAGTTGACAGCATTTCTACGAGGTAGGTTGACACCTAAATTAGCTAAGAAGGCTTGAAACAAGATGGGAAAAAAAATGAAAAGGAAAGAAAAAGATTTGCTATGAGTCAGTATTTTTATTATTTGATGAGTGTTTTGCAGTCTGTGTTTTCACAGCCAATTAAGATACAAAGGGTAAGAGGATTAGGTCTTGTTTGTTTTATTCTACCTTCCCGGTCTGTTGACTGGTTAATCAAGAAAGCTCCAAGCCAAGGTGGGAGTTCATACCCGCTTGTGATTTCTCTTTGCCTCCACGTTTTACTTGAAAATGCACTTGGTTAAACCCGCAACTCATCCTAAACAAAAGCAAATGCAATGGATTCAAGCTTCCATGTCTCTTGGCCTCTTGGTGTTGATATTGTAGACATTGCTTATCTGTACAAGATAGAGAATATGCCAATATACTTATTAATTCCATGCAGATGACCAAAATCACATCTGTATGCTGATATATGGAATGCCGATATGACCAGGCTTGCTTGTATACCTCCTTAATTTAATTTGCAAGAAAATATTGTTTTCCTAATCAAATATTTGCAGGTTATTAAAGTCACCCAGCAGGCTAATGAGGCCTACAGTATGTTTCCATGTGATTCCTAGTATATTTTCTCAACCTAAGCAAAACCAAAGTTGTGTAACTCCAGGAGCACCTGAGGAAAAAAAATGCATTCTTTAAAAAGGCACAGTTGTTCTGTGCTGTCTTCTTGCTCCTGGTGGAGAAAGTATTACTTTTGTACTAGCCCACACTACCAGCAGACTACTTTGCAACCCTCTGTGCAGAATATGACATGCTGTAAAGAAAGCTGCTTATGTGCAAACTGAATTTTTGGTTCATCATAAGTCAGTTAGACTATGTTATGTTTCAAGTCTATGGATTTAATAAAACAAGAGATTTCAAGGTTGTAGATCATTCTGTAGAGCTCAGCTCAAGTTCCTGAAATGTAATTTTCCTTCTCTACTCCTATGAGAATTTCTTTGCCTGTATTATATTGTGCAAGGAATAGGACTTGATTCTCTGTCTTCAAGGAAAGGGGAGGAAGTCATATGGAGGAACTAGAAAGGGACATTCACATACACAAAAAAATAGACCAAAAAAAAGGCATAACCATGAGCATGTTGGTCGGAATGAAGTTCTTTCAGGTTCTTTCATGACATTCAGACTTTCAGTCTCCTCCATTCAAAAACTTAACATGACAGATAGACCAAGATGGTATAGTTTTGGGGTGATGAATCTAAAATTGAAACCACCTCTATAAGAAATAACAGAAAACATCTCTGATGTCTCTGTCAGCATGTCTAATGCTTTGAGACAGTCCGGAAGACATTTCATAAAACAAGCTTCCATGGCTCATTGCTTTATGTTGATTACTCATATTTTCCCTTTGTAGTAATATTTTTCTAAATGCATTTCATTCAACGCAGTATTTCTCTGGCCACAAATGGCAGCTCATTGTTGAATAGCTAGCATTGCTTTGATGATTTTATTACTTCAGTACCCATTTGCATAGCAGAATCCTCTACAGAACTAACACAGCCAGTTCCTTGTGTCAAAATTTTCAGGAGGTTGAACTTTAAAAGTGCACAGCTTTTAACAGCAGAAAGATGAGTGCTTCATCCCATGAAAGTGTTTGAGCTTCAAGAAAGGTTCTTTGCTTGTATAGTGGAGAGGCCAAGGAAAACTAAAAGACCTTATAAAATATTTTCACACACATGTGCAAAGACACCTTGGGACAGCTAAGAGCTGTCTACTTAGGGCACTTGTGTGGGTTGGCAGAGAATGACTTAGCAGAGGTTTAAATTCAATTTTTTATATCCCATCTGACAGCCCCAATCAGTAGGCTATCATCTACACTGAAGTTATTTGGTCAGCCTCTTGTGTGTCTCTCCTGTCTCATATCAATGTGGTCCTTGGTTTTCCTCCTTCCCAGGCAGTCTAATCTCTGACACACAGTAAGAGGATTTCCATGTTAATTTTTTTGCACAAAGAAAAAAGAAGTTCTACCAAGCTTTAAAACAGAGTAATTTTAATCTGTTTCAGGCTGCCCCCAGGTGCTGACTATACAGTGGCCGGCTAAGCCTAACATTCCACTGGAGTCCTTTGTTCTGCTTTATTGAGACTTAGATACTTACAGTTTATATTGGATGATTGCTGGCTGTGGGTCTATTGGAAGATCTGTAGCTTAGTCTTTCTGTCATCTCAGAACAGTCCCACTTATTTAAATAAATAAGTATTTTTTCAGTGAAACAAAGTTTTGACCTGTATTCCAGAAGAGGGTCAAATTACCGAAACTAAACTTTACAGAAAATTCCATTCAAAATTTAGAAGTGATTTCGTGATATAAGGTTACTCTAAATTAACCATTAAGAGTTCCGGTTTTATGGAACTGGTATTTCTGACATTAAAATGTGTGGTAAAAAAAGAATACTAATGGATGTTTGTGTTTTTCTGCAGACTCACACAGGGTGAACATCCTGACCTGAGCAAAGAAGGAGCAGGAATTGTTGTACTGAAGAACTTGACATACTGATGCTAAGTTTTTAAAGCACAATTGCAATGCTCCTTCTTAGCCAAATAGGTCCAGCTATATTGATTACTGTGGGAGCTGATTTGCCTCTGAAAGAAAAAACACATTTATGATAGTATCCTAACTTGTTTTTGATAGAGGGAATAAACATCTGGATTTCAGGTGTTTATTAAAGTGAGGATTCTTCCAATATATCACTGTGCTCCCACTAAACTAAGTTAGAAAATTTTATAAAATTTCTCTGGGAACGAGGGTAGGCCATTTCAGAAAACCCGGCCTCACATTCCTTGTCATTTCTCACATCCATCCAAAATGCTTGGAACCTCAACCCTTACCTCTTTAGTTTGAGAACATCCTTGCCATTAGGAGTTCTTGGTTGCCTGGCCAGCTCTTATTCTACTAGGATGAGAGCTGAGTGGGTTGTAATTAACTGGACACTTCCACTTATCTCTTCATGCTGGATCAACATGATAAAATGAAGACTGCGTGTTTAAAGCACTTGAAAGGCAGTAAATTTAAAGTGGCATCTAATCAACCTGTGGAATTTGTTGCTGTGGGACATGGAGGCAAATAGTTTGAGAGTCAGGGTAGGATTAAGCACTTGAATAGGAATAATACCTGCAGTTAACTTGTGAGGTTAAAGTATTATGAGGTTTATCAGTTCTTTTGCTTCTGGGCATAAACTGCCATCTCAGCTTGTGAAAGAACTTGTTTCTGCTCTCACTTACTGCTCCAAGCCGTTTGATGGGATGCTTTCACAGGGTGTGGGGCACCCGAGTAAGCTGGTGCCGGAGGGAAGGACAGCAAACCGGAACGGTCAATAGCCCTACTGTGGAGCAGGGGCTGCCGCGCTGGTTTTGATCCCCCTGCTTCTGAGGGATTCCACAGCCCATGTGGGAGGCAAGCAGCACAGCCAGTGGGCTGCCGTATGTTAAATCTTGTTCGCAGAAAATTGTCAAGGCTGGGAAGTGATTCATCTTCCAGTCACTGCATGGCTGCTTTTCCATGCAAAATAGAAGCCGTGCATTATGTATGTGTGTCTTCTGACACATGAATATATTAAAAGGAATTAAATCCTCTCACCATTTGGTCTGAGATCACACTTATCTGCACATTTTCTTTCTGTCTTTTTGGTAAAGAACAGCTAGAAGAAGGTGGCTTGAACATTCCTGCCTTTTTAAAACTTGCTCTGTAATGTCTCTTCACAGACAGAGATTATACATATGCATGTTATGGCTAGAAGTAAATGCACAGGCATTAACTACAGCAGCAGGTGTTTGGGGGATTGTTCACCTCTAGAATATTTGCACAACACCATTTAAACAATTAGCTGTTTGCCCTCAAGGACTGAGGTTTATAAAATGGAACACTTTACAGCAAGGGTGGTTCTGACTGGAAATGGCACCAGTTAGATGAGGGTTTTTGTTCTCAGACTTGAAGATTAAGATTAAAACTTTAAATGCCTGGTTGTACCAAAGTGCAACTTTGGATTTAGACTGCAAAACTATGTTTAGGCTGCAGGAGAGCAGAGAGACAGTACTGTTTGTAAAGATGTTACATTAGCAAACGGGGTTAAGAGTGGCTCTCTTCAAGGCAGAGATATGGTGTCTTCAGATATGCTTGCAGGAGCATCTGATGGTCTTATCTCACAGAGTTTTAAAAAAAGGAGAACATTCTGACTGCTTTGAATGATTAATGTAACCACAAGTGTCACTAAGAGGTCTAGCTGAACCCAAACAAAAGCAAGCAATGCTTTTCCTCCAGTTGGCTTCAAGGAGCCAGTCAAGGTGTTAGACATGCTGATCTTGAAGACCAGGATAAAGGGTTGGGGAACCCAATATCAATGCTGCTTTTATTTCCAGACTTGTGCAAATTTCTGTACTCCATTCACAGCTTTATTCTTAAAGAGGGCAAAGCATTAAAGATGCCATGGAATATGCTGTCTCTCTCCTATTGATCTGGGTGTCTACATAGAGACACTAATTTCTTTTGTGTGCACTACTGGATTCTTGGGTGAAGGTAGCTGGACAAGCACTAGCTATCTGCATGACAACTACTATCTGGAAATTTAATATATGGATCTACTGACCTTACCAGTCCTGGAAGGGACCATCCCTTTAAGACTCTGTGTGCTGAGATGAGTTGAGCAATGGGACAGAGCACTACTAGATTACTACAGGACAGTAATTCCCTCGTGTTACAAGCTCTGTTGCCAAGTTACAGTGGTCAGGGCCTTTGAGTGCACCAAAAGCCCTTAGTTGTTCTGACCAGCCTTACCAAGGGCCTCCATCCATGCAGCCCCTGCCCATTGGTCCACGAGCTCCATTAAGCTCAGTCCTGGGCCCCCAGACTGCCTGAATGATGTTGCGGATGTGCCTGTCTCTTGCTGTCCTGAGTTGCTGACTGGATTTCCAGGATGGACTGGATTTCCACCAGGCCTGTGTTGTAGCCCTGTTTCTGATCCTGTCTCTGGTCTGAGCTACAACATTGGTAGTCTTGTCTCTGGCTCTGTCTCCTCCTACCTTGACGAGATGACTTGACTTCCTGGATGGATCCCAGACCGTGTAGGTAGCCTTGTCTCCAGCTCTGTCTCCAGCTCTGTCTCCAGAGACTGTTGTGTTATGCAGTAAACATGGAATAATCCAAAGTACATTTGGCATTGTGCTGTAGCTGTGAGGATATTACCTGGCACAGTCAAAGTCAGAGAGGAATGGAGAGAGAATTGCAGCCGTGGTGATGTGCTGGTTAATGTACTGTAGACTAATTTACTCGTTGTGAACCACCCAATGGCATCCAGCTTCATTGTGCCTATTCCTCTACTTCAGACATGTAGCTAAACAATGTCCTGATTCTACTTCTGTGCCAGAAGGGCAGCTTATAAACCCTTCTCAGACAACGTACAACCTCCTTCTTCCTTCCTATGAAACCTCCTGGGGCTTAGCATGTGTGGGGGTGGTGGAAAAAGGGAGGGAGAAGAGGAGGAAGGGTGAGAGGAGAAAATATCCATTGCCAGCTGTTCCCAGTGGAGAAAAAGGCTGTGATAGTAAATGATGGCTTTTATGGCAGAGAGGAAATGCCTTCATCCCATGAGCTGTGGCTGCTTACGAGCACCCTGGCCAGGGTTCTGGCTACCTGAGGAGGAGGGGGTAGGTCCCTGACTGTATTTGGCCAGATGAGAAATCTGCAAGTTGGGAGGTGTTGTCCCTGATGGATGTAAAATACTTACAGGTGCTTCCTGCCGCCTGGCTCCAGCTCCAGCTCTTATGTCGGGAGGCGGGAGAGCTGTGAGCAGATGATGTAGTTGTGTCTGGAAGTTCTCAGGTGGCAGATCACCCCTTAGAGACTGTCACAGCAAGCGTGGATCAGCACAGTGAGCTGAGTTCAGAGCTGTGGAAGATTGGGAACTATAACAGGCTGTATTTTTCTTACCTGGAAAAAAAAAGACACAGGCGAGGAATGGTTGTAGGGTTTTGTTTGTGGAATTTCTTGCAGTTGTCCTTTCATGTTATTTGAAATGCACTTTGAGCCTTGTCTTGAAATGAAACTTTTTGACACTCATTTGGAGGCAGCCCAAGGGATGGTCTAAAAGCTCTACAGGAAAGATCTGTGTCATGATAGCTCTTATGAAATCCAAAGAAAAAGAGGCTTATACCAGGTCTAGCAAAGTTTGTAAGCAGAACTCTAACCCTTTTGCAAGGAAGAACATTTTCGCTCAGCCATCAGGGCTTTTTTTCCCAGTTTTCTTCTTCATTCTATGTATAGCCTGCTCTAGTTTAATTTTTCTTGGCCATCAGACAAGTAAGCAAGTCTTTTCTGTGCTGATCTTAAGGTGGAGTTTGTTTATACGTATACAAGATCTGTAATTACATAGCAGTGTGATTCCCCACAAAATACCCCCTAGCCTCCACTCCCCAAATTCATATAGGACTTCTTTTCTGCAAGGCCAAACACACTTTTAGAGTTTCTAGACAAAGCTATTTTGTGTATATATGATTTTCCCTCCTGTCTCAATCCTTCCCTCACAAAAAAGAAGAAGGACTGGAAAAAAAAAAAAGAAGACAGGGCAGCTGGGAAATCTTAGACTAGAGGGCAGATCACATTTCAAAACATTGTGATCTAAAAATAACAATTCTGATTTCCCCTTCCCTCTCTTTCTCTCCCCCTTCCTCTTCTTCTCAACATAATTCATTTTCTCTAAAGAAAATACCTGTCCTGGCATGTATGAACAATGTAACACTTCAGTGAGATTGTTTTTATTTGCAAGATGCAGTTATGATTCAACAAATTGGAAAGTGGTATAAGAACAAGCCTGAGACTATTGTGACTTGTGCAACTTAATGTAATATGGTACGTACATGCACACACATATGTGTGTGGTAACAGGAGTAATAAGACTAGAATTCATGTCCATTTCAGTTTATGTCAGGAATCAGATATGTTTATAGATTTCACATTAATTATTAAGTATTTTGGCTTTGTGGACTTACTGCTATCTCTCAAAGGACAGTTCCTACTGAAGTTTCTGGGTCTACCCTTCTTGTGTGTAGATCAGAGATTTTCAATTATGTGAATTAGATTGGAGGGGGTTTGGGTTGTTGGTTTGTTTTGGATTTGTTTTTTTTTTTTTTTACTTTCATTGGTGTTTTCAAAAGCAAAGAAGAATTTTGCACCTTTTTGAGTGCCACTCTGCTGCAGGTAAAGAATGTAACAGCTTGTGAGAGTGCAGCTAGAGCCAATAATAATTTGACTGACACGTCTTGGCACTGAAATGCCTATTAAAACTCACTCTGTCCTTTTAAGATGGAGATTTTAATGCTGGGCACTTGTTTGAGCTGAAAATTCACTCTCTTTATAGATCCAAAGAGTCTACATCCATGAAAGATTCTCAGAAGGATCTAATATTTCTATTGATGATAGAATAAATCCTTCAGTGTCACGAAGTTTCCAAGCCATGGAAGTTTCCAAGCCCAGTACGTACTGCAAACATGTTTCCATATGTAACACACCATACTTTTCCATACAGGATCCCAAAGATTCCTTGGAAAACCGCAGAGGACAGTCAACTATGATAACCTAGTAACAGTTTTAGGAAAAAACATATTTACTTCTGAGAATTTATATGAAATATAACAATTTTCAGTAGGGGTTAACTGTGGATTCTAGGGATAACAAAGTTCATCACAGGAACAAATGTCTTCAGATATTCGATGGGCATGATTTCAATGACAAATAAGCCAGCTCTGTTCAGGAAAGTTTGACAATATATATAGTCTTGTTTCAAAGAAAGGCAACTTCTTTGATTTTAGGTAAGATATGCACGCTTTTAAAGCCAGTTCCAAAGTAAAATCACTGATATTCTTTCCATGGATTTGAGAGAGTTCCAGTAGGTGGGAGGTTAGCTCTCCTACCTACACTGC
>VYZW01016073.1:3222-22074 GCA_013401315.1 Balaeniceps rex | reverse complement strand
AGGAAGAAAATGAACTCTATCCCAGCTGAAACCATGACACCACTGTATGCTCATCCTCCAAGTATAATGTCAGACCTAGAAGTGTGCTGAAAAAGTGGTAGTCGAAATCTTTCCACTACACAGACTTGCTAGAGGTGGATTTTTTTGATGGAAAGAAAATTTTTTTCCCTATGAAACTGGACAACCACCATAACCAAATGTTCTTCCTGGTAACTGAACAAAAGTGAAAAGGTTGTGAGAGGAGGAAAAAAAAAGTCTTTCCATGGTGTTTTAACTCTTTTCAGAGGGTTGAGTGCCCACCACTACCAGGGAACCGTGCAGCCATTGTATGGGCCTGCGTAGGAACAGGTCCCTCAATTAACAGCTGTAGTTTCGATTTGTGCTAACTTCAACCCTTTCAAAATGTGGATTCTTTTGCTGCCATTCTTATTGTTTGTTGGTACATTCGTGTTCTTTGCTGGTTTGTCAGTATTGCTTGTTGGTTTGTTTGATTTTTTTTTAAAAACTGGCAGACCGAGAGCCCTGGAACCTCTAGCGGAGGCCTCCAGGTGCAGTTAAGTTAAACGGACATAAACCTTCTTGCTCTATTGACTCTGCAAATGTAACCACACTCCAGATTTCAGTCATAATAAGCAAGGCTAAAGGCTGGTCCTTTATGTTGTGTAGATGTGAAACCTCACCTTTCAATCCTTCCCTTTCCTCCCTGCATATATCAGGAAAAATTTCATTCGAGTTAAACCACCGGTGGCTAGAATTACATTCTTTATAGGCACTTGAAGTAATGAATCTTCAGCTATCTGAAACCCAATATTGATATTGTAATGAAACCTCATGACATATGGATATACATCAGAACATATATTTTCCAAAGAAAACAAACACTGAAAAGCTTAAGAGCAGGTAAGTACCCATCCACATGAGGTAAAAAATTTTAAGAAGTGGCTAATCTCAGGAGTATGCTGAAGGAGAACTTGAGTCATTACTGAAACACAGGAACCATCATAGCAGCATAAATTACACCATGAAATTAGAGAGATTTACCACACTCCCTCTGTCTGCTCCTTTATCAAGCACTTGACATCTGTGACTTTTTGGGTATTTCCTAGGTACAGACTGGGGAAGAATTTTTCTTTTTTTCCCCTTTAGGTTATCCAATTTTGCTTTGAATGTGCTCGCTCAGGCATTTTTGACAGTCTCTGTTTCACAGGAAGTTCTGTAGGTGATCAGCACACTGCCCTTTGTAGCAGAACTGCACAGAGCATGGTCTTTCACTTGGTCTCCCTCACGGTTTCGTAGGCACAAGCAACACTTGAGCAAACTCAGTATGTCTGTTCGTGCAGTTTCACTCACAAAGCAGTAAAGAATGGGATCAGCAATGCAATTCAAACTTGTTAAGGCCTGTGTGATTCTGTAAACTTTATACATTGACAGCAAAATCTCTGGGTCAGTGATGTAAGGTTCTTTGATGCTGCGAATAAGCAATACAATGTGATAAGGAGTGAAGCAAACAATGAAAGTAACTGTGATATTCAGAATAAGTTTTCTCACTTTTTTCTTTTCTTCATCTACTGTGGCTTGATTACACCTCACTACTTGGTAGATTTTATGGTAGCAAAACACGATGATTATCAAAGGGACCAGGTACCCTGAGCATATCCGGAATAAATTTATCCATACCTGCCACAACTCCAGAGGGTATTTATCATAGCATAATGTATGATTAGTGAAATTGCAAGGATCAGTGAATACTTCATTGTTCACCAATATGACTGCATTCCAGGTGCTTTCCAGAAGCCAAACAATTATGCTGACAATCAACGAAAATCTTCTTGTTCGCAAGTGCTGGAGCTTCAAGGGGTGAACTAATGCCACATACCTGTCAACAGAGATGCAAGCAAGGAACGCGGTGCTGGTGTAGAAATTCATATACATAAGGAAGGCAGAAATCTGACAAAGTGAGGCAGAGAGCCTCCAGTTATCTCCATTCCAGGCATAATCAATCCACAGAGGCAGAATCAGAGAGTACAAAAGGTCAGCCAGGGACAGGCTGAAAAGGTAGACTGCTAACTCATTCTTTTTCCTCACCTGAATGCAAGATACACAGAGGGATATGCAGTTGATGGGAATACTGATCAGCATCACAATGCTGTATACAAATGGAAACAAATACTTATCCAGGGTGTGATCATCATGGCACTTAGTAGTGTTGTTCATTGTCCGCCCTGAGTAGTATCTTTGGGCTAATTCCAGCCTGGATGCAATAAAAAACCCTCTGTAGTCTGATGGGTGGTCATCTGTTAGTTCTTCAGGACCTGGTTGGTATGATTCCAGCCTTCTGTTACCAAAACGGAAAAATGTCAGCTATAACAACAGTTTTATTTCTTTTTTTATGGGCTTCTTGGTGGATGTCTTTTTTAGAAGAAACTGTGTTTGTAGGAATCAGGTTTTAAACACTCCTGGAGTTAGGAGTCAATAGGAACAGGAACCCAAATGCCTAAGGTGGTTAAGGTCAGTCAGATGCAAGCTTCTACAGCAGAAGCAGGATGAGTAGTTAAGACATTTCCAGAGGGGTAGGGTCCTGCAATCCCAGGTCTCTCTTGTGGGAGAGTCGAAGGAGATCAGAAAGTGCACCAGAAATAACAGAAGTGCACTTTCTATTATTCTGGTGAGCAGAATATGGTTTTGGCCACACAAATATGGCAGATTTCTTATCCCCAATAACCTCCTCCCCTCTATGTCAATGGAGAGACAAGGATAGAAAGACAGGGATTCAGGTACTGCTAGATGTTGGGATCTGCTCAGAAGAGGAGAATGCGTGGCTGGTACATCGCCCTATTGCGAATCGCTCTCTTGTCTTGTCACATCCTCACACTTCCCTGCTTCCCCTCCTTTGTATGCGATCCCCCAGGAACTTGCCATCAACTGTGCTATTCCAGCAAAGCTTCTTGCATGTCCCAGGAACCCTCGTGTGAAACCTGGCAGGCTACTGGGTTCCTGCATGCACAGGAGAATCTGACAGGGCATCACTTAGACTCATGTGAGGTGGAGACTCTCTGAGTACAATTTTTCATTTACACTTCTTTCCTCTAAGAATTGCAGTTGCCATGCATGAGTTTATAAAACCATTAGCAATTAAGCTTATCTTAGGCACTACCAGTGCTGTGGGTGTTAACACCTTCAACATGAAAATACCAATAAAATGGCAGCCCTGACTAAAGCAGTGGGACTGGAAGAGTGGTGTGTGTGAGCCTTAGAAGCACTTAGAAGAGCTGACCTTTAAGTAAGAAAGGGTGTACAACCATAGCTATGACACAGCTGGTACTCACCGATTATATCACAGCTCTGACACTCAGTAATTCTCTTTTCCAAAGAGCTAACTGTTAAGTTCAGGAAATACGAGAATGAAGAATATTTGTTGTGGTCCAGTTCTACTGTCAAATATACTAACTGCTTCACAGACAGGTTTGAGCCTAGGCTGCCAGCAGAGGAGGTGAAGAGGTTGTAGAATGAGTAGGCTGCAAGATAGCATCATCTACAACTGTTCCTGCATAGGAAAGAGCTCAAACTGAAGACAATTTGGGTGCAGGGGTTTTCCCATGTGGTAGGCAAATTCATTCTGCCTTTTATGGGTTTGATGCATGTGTGTGTGTGGACGTTTGTGGGTTTATCAGAGAAACCCAAGTAGGTTTATTCCCTCTGTTGAGACATTATTATACGGATCTCTTTTCCACTTAAAAAAACCCCAAACTTCCATGAATATTCAGAAAAAAAGGATCAATGACAAAACTAGTCAGAAAGCACATACTTAATTTTACCAGCCACTGCTTTATTTTATCAAGTTGGCTAACTTTTCACAGTTAGAGCTAGATTCATTCACAGGCTTGAAAGACAAGGAAAATTCTTGAGGAGGACTTGCCAATTTGGTCCATTGAGCAGCTTTACTTACATGATGACTAAATAAAAAAAACCATGGTGTCTATATTTAAGACAAACATAAGATGTCTGCTTTTCAGTGTGGTTTAATAAAACCACATGGTAAATAGGGCATCATAAGCTTACCAGTGATAAGCATCATGAATTAAAAATCTAGCTCTAGAAATTGGATAAGAGGGTTTTGCTGACCCACTTCTCACCAAAAGCAAAGCAAACATATGCAGACTGACCAGATTAGTAAAAGATAAAATACCTACCTCTTCTTCTAATCACATTTTAGCATCTCTTTTTCTATGACAGGTCTACTCATGTCTGACAAGAAAACATGCCCTTTCAGAAGCATGTGTGTAATGTAGCAAGTGTATGAGGCAGTGTTTACTAGTCCCGTGACTGAGAAACTGGAATTCCTTCTCCCTCCCCCACAAACTCTTTCTCCATTGTTAGTTGACTATCCTAAAACACAAAGCTCCTGACTTGTCTCCATGTTACTCACAACAGCTCCTCTCACAATTACCTTTATCAGCTCTTTCATATCTACTCACAGATCAACATGCCAATATCTTCATACCACCCACCTTTTTTTCTTCAGCTTTCTCTTTTAACCTCATTGTTTCTAAAAGTTTTGCTCTGTTGACCTCCCTGATCATGAGGTAAAATGCTTGTCCGTATATTGTACTTGTCTGAATAAACCGCATGTTCTTTGGGGCAAGACCTTGCTTTGCTCTTCTGCAATCTGCCTTAAGGAACTAATATCTTAAGATATAACAGGCTAAAGGCAGGCTGGCACACTGAAGATGGGATTCAAAGAAGGGAGTTGAGACTGCATGAAATTTGCCACCTCAGCAATTTTTTTCTGTCCTTCATGTTCACAGGTCACTGTACCCCATGGTTTTCTTTTATTTTTAACCAGTATAATCAATAATTTCTATGAACCAAGCACTGGAGGCTGTCTAAAATTCCGCAGGTCATCCATGTCCCAGCTTTGATGACACATTCATGCTACTTACATGAGGACATGCTTTCATAGAATAATAACAAGAAGTGTGCCATTCTGGCATGTATTGATGACCTATACTGAAGTGTGTCAAAGAGCCAGCAAATGAAGTATACCATAATGCACGCTGCAGTTTGTTGCACAGAAACATAAAAGCAGAAAGCACGGTTTTGCTCTGATTACAACACATTTCATTACAGTTACTTGGGGCCTTATCTCAGGGGAAGTTGTCCATATCATACTTCCTTGCTTAGGGTTTTTCTGGTAATTAGGACTACATAAGGCAAAACGATTTGTCTTACCTGAATGCATGATCTGAAGCATTCCCAGGTTTTCTCTCAGCTACTAAGTGTACCTGCTGGTTTTGCCCAGGAGGACGGTATTGGCTTACAGCTATCCTAAAACACAATGTTTGATAACTTTTCCCACTGGTTGTTATTTTTTTCAAAAAACTATTGAGGAATTTCTGTTTAACAATATAGTCTAATGGTTTGACTTTCATGGTCCAAACCCATGTGACTAATACTGTAGGCTTGTAACATTTTATAGACTTGTTTTGGTATCAGATGTTTTTCAAATGAAAAAAAAATTCTCAAGGGTAATTTTTTCTTTTAGACACATTATTTAATGATTATCATTGTCCCTGTCTCTTTGTCATTTTGCTACAGAAAACCTTCTGTACAAGAACTCTGAAAAAAGTCAGTCAGACATAAAATTTAAATAAATGGACTAGCAAAGGCTACGCTTCAAGTCACATATGCAAACAAGTCTGTAAAGGAACCTTGTGAAAGTTTCTGGAGAAAAGTACTCATTACATATTGAATTTGTATTGATGCATTGCTACAGTACCTTTTTCAGATTCAAAGTGAGATTTATGTGGTCTCTCCATTATGACATTTTGAAAGTCACAAAATAAGGATAAAGTTATACTTTCATAAGCACAAACGCAAAATGATATTCTATACTCTTATCCATAAACAACTTTCTAAGGGAAGAATGGAAGAGTCTTTTTTATTTTTCAGATAAATGAATTCTACTATAGTTTGGGAAATCAGGGAAGATGAAGAAGACTGTAAGGATTTTGTGTTATTAACAGAAAAGTTTAGTCACTAATTAAAAAAAAATCTTCCATTAGCTAATAAACACCAGTTTAATTTTGGAAACATCTGTAACTGATACATTTCACCCTTTATTTCAAATTCAAGTTCATAAAAGGGCAAGTTGCTGTAAGCAATATTTGTTATAATGTGGTAAGTTTTTGCAAGTACTTTGCTTTTTAGATAAGTTTCAGGGGAAGAAAACAACGTTGTGTGAGCTTCTGCTGTAGCTGCTGTACTGGTGCTATTGTGTATCAGTCATAAGATGGAAGGACAGATGGTTTTCTTGATTTCTGTTTTCTCTCAAAGCAATTTCAACAAAGTAGATTGCTTTGTGTTCTCAAAATAAGTTATAATGCCAAGCTGATTTCCTCAAGTACAAGGACCTTCCATAGCTGTGTCTTTTTTCCTAATGAGCAGATCTCAAAACTTAATTCTGAAACACCTCACAGTTTAGGAGAGTTGAAATATGCCTTTCAGAAACATGGATGTTTTTGCTTAAAATGAACAGCATTTTTCCTCATGCAACACTAAATTTCACTCACAGGTCTCCATGAGATTCTGTAGAGACTTAAACAGGTCTAAAGGAGCTCAGTCTTTTTAACTTTGAGATATACTTTATGGACTGTTTTATAGAGCATAAAAATTCTGTTAACATGAGCAAATTGAAAAAAACCTATTTTTTTTAGGATGTAGGCCATGCAGGCGAGTATTATTTTGCTATATCTTTATGTGCATCATGTTTTCCTCTATGCATACAGAAAAATGCTGTACAAAATATTTTCATGTACATGATACTTGGTATTCTAAGAAGCTACTTTTAGCACAGCTTAATCTTCTGCTAAGTTTTAAGCACTGTGTATATTCATATAAACAGCGCTGAGTACCTTGTTAGTGCCATAAAATATTAAAGAACAATAATAGAAGAGCTGCTGGAACCCCCTGTGAGGCCTGAGGCATTTTTTGCAGCGAAGACAGGACAGCTCAGAATCCTGAAAACTCACCCCTAAATACTGTTTTTCTCCATCCTTCTCCCCTCTCCTAAGCAACAGGTATTTTGATCATGGTGATACCATTACAACAATAAATCAAGCTGGCACGTCTTTCCTAATTAAATCTTTTGATGTCATTTGCCCTTTTGTCTCATGTTGCACTTGTGCTGGGAGTGAAATACTCCTCCTCCCAAAGCAATCTTTTCCAGCCCCTTTTGTGTCCCTTCTTTTTGTTGTATTATGTCAGCATCACATTAAGGGAGAGCCAGGCTGAAATCTGTACCAGAACATAAATTGTGTATCTGACTTCTTGGATTTTGAACACTTACCTACGCAGCCATGTGTCCCTGCGTAGCAGTTTCTCTGTGATGCCATCGGTAGTGTAACCCGCGTCTGCTTCTGAGAAGAAAAACTGCTTCATCAGATAAAGCAACAGGAAACTGGTCTTGGATGCACCAATGAGGTAACAGCTCACATGTCTCTTAATTTTTTTTTGCCCTTTTTTTTTTTTTTTAATACATTGTCAATCTAAACTTATCCATGGGAAAAAAGGCAACACAGTTACATAGAAGTATGCACAAAGGATGGTACGAACCTTGATAAATCTAGGAATACTTTTAGTAACTTAAAAAAAATTTAATTGAAAATATTGCCTAATTACATGAGCGGAGTATATTACAAACTTCTTATCTAGGACACAATACATTCTGCAGAGAAACCACTCCACAGAAATAAAGTACTGTGGAGTGTATATGTATTTATTTGTGTTTACTTGTATCTGTTCAAAACATAGGGTCTTTTTTTGACTGAAGGACTTGTCACTTCCCTTTCCCAACAAATTTATCACAGAATCAAATAAGAATCCACCTAAGAAGAGCCCATAGAAATACATCACAATGATTTTAGGAGTTTGTGCAAAAAGAAATAATTATTTTCAGAATTTGTATTACTGTTTTTTTCCATTTGCCTAGTAATGTGAGGAAGTTTGTGAACAGTTCTAGTTAATAAAGGATAACAGAATTTTATGCACTGCAACAGGCTGCATATTTATATATTTTTATATAAACTGAATCTGAGGTTGGATGTGGCTTTCACAAGAGTGATTTGTTTAACAGATAATTCTATTCAGTTAGACAGGTGGAAAATTGTTACATGAGCACAGTTTCTCTTTTCCCTCTGTGATAATAATAATAATTTTGTGCTCTGATTTTCTTAAATTCTGTTTGGAATGATTCAATTCTGCTTCTAAGAAACCAGGTACAATTTCACTTTAAATGTACATCTATTGGGTAACACAAAAACTGGCCTGTTTGATGATTCAGATGCTAAGGAGAAATGAAACAGATAAGCACATTTAAAAGCTCTAAAATAGGTCATACTGACTTCCTTGAGAACAATACCAGGCAGCTCTATAATATTTAACCACTGGATGCAGAGATCTGGTTCCTTATTTTTTCCAGCCACAGCATGACTTTTTCATCCACAGTTTTTCTACTGATGAGATTGTTATATGAAGCCTACATTTTCAAATCATTCCATACTTGTGGTCATTCCTGAACTGGTATGAAAGTCCCCACCAGTTTGGTGAAAGGGAGGCTTTCCAGCCACTTGGTTAGATTAATTTCTACAACGAATTTCAGTCATACCTTTATTTTCACTGAGAGAAAGGTCATGAGACAAAGACCTGTTTTGTAATTTTTCACCTGCCTTTTCCTAACATGGTACCTACTAAGAACAATGTCTGGTGAGCTGATTCTGCTGTTCTGTTGAGGGTTCCTATACTTCAATGAAGAAAATGCAGTTCTTATCATCATTAGAAATAGAGAAACTTAGCTGATACATTTCTACAGTTCTTCACTGTAACAATTGAGAGGGGGACTGAAAGATCAAAGGAAGCAAGAGGGGAGATGATGCATTTTATACACTCTGGAAGTAAAGCTATATGAAAAAAGTAACTCTTGACTCTGTCTATATGGAACAATTTAATTTCTGATGCAAGCAACAGAGTTTTCCAGGTCTTTTTGGAGATCTGGACATTCACGGTATCTCAAAACAGTCATCTCGGAACAACAGGTATTCTTTGGGTTGGCCGAGATTAAAGTACTATCAAGAAAGAACAACTGAAATAGAAAAGCATTAACAGTGGAAAATGATCTTATCTACAAAAGAAGCAATGAATAAGTCCTTAATAATTTTATTGGTTATATTTGGGCTTACAAAGGATCCAGATCACATGTCCTTGGGTCATGGACAAAGGTGTAAAGAAAAAAAACAGGTAAAAAGCAAGGTCGAGATTCCTAATGCAGAATAAAAGTCCTCAGAGTCCCACCAAAATATCCTCTTCTTTCCACCAAAACAGATTCTAAGAATGTTTTTCTATACCATCTGAAAAGGGGAGGCATTCAGCACATCATAAGATGGAAACATGAGTTTTGAAAGCTGACAGTTCTAGGCTCCCATGAGTAAGAGACTGAATTCCACAGCTGAAGCCTTCTACCTGGAATAAATTGGTGCATTAATTTAAGAAATTATCAAAATTAACCAATTAATAATTCATGATGGTTTTGAAAACCTTCCAGGTGTGCAAAGCTGTACAGTCTGCTGGAATGAATATGAATTAGGACCATGAGCATAATTCTACCCCTGCCACTGACTCACTGTAGCCTTGAGGAAGTCACTCTGTCCTTCTGCATGTAATAATGACATCGTATAGCTCATTTGGGTGTGAGCAGGTTCATTAGTTAATGCTTGATATTGCTGTAAAGTGCAAAATGTTTTGTGAGTGTTTGGTATTGTTATTAAAAAAGAAATAAACAGGAAACGTCAGCCAGGTAATGTCATCACTGAGACATTAGATCCTGCAATGACATGGACAAGAAAGAGAGGCAGCGGCTTGAATAACAGCGTTCTTTATAGACAGAAATGTGCAAAACCTGGGCTTTTCCATAGCTCTAACGCTGCCTGCATGATGTCAGCCACCGCATGTCCCAGTGCCTCTTTCCTCCTTTAAGCATGCGGAGCACCGCATCTGTAAAACACTGAGGTCAGCAGACAAAAGTTCCCCTTTAAGGATATTTATAGGATAATCAAGCTGATCACCAATCTCCTGATTACTTTTACTGTGAGCCAAACGCTTTCATGAGCTGGAGTCTGAGGGAACACCCTGGCCACCCTCACAGAAACTTCTATCATGTGGCACAGCACCATCTCAGCTGGTCATATTTTTAGGCAGCTGCCCTGCAGCGTGCCCCACGACAGCTGTAAAACAGAAAGGCTTGTTCAGCCACGCTAGTGGCGCAAGTCAAAACTCACTTTCGGGATCCCTCTCTGGGGTCCTGCTGAGGCTGCCAGCATCCCTCTCCAGGGCAGGGCCACCCCGGGCGTGGCCCTGTGCTCCAGGGCCGCTCCCAGCTATACTGCCTGTTCCTGTGCAAGCGATCAAAGGTCCTTCTCACAACGAGCTGGAGTTTTCTCCTTCAAAGTGCCGATTTTTTCCTACTTTACGAGGGGTTGGGTGGCAGCCTGAGAGCTGGGCAAAACTAGGAAACTGGCTGCAGGGTGCTGGCGAGGCCCTGGAAATGAGAGATTCACTGGGAAACACCATTCCTCTCCCAGGAAAACTGCTGAGCCTTCCCAGAGGCCCCGAAAAAAGGGTCAGTTTGGTGTAGCTCTCACAACCTGGCTGCTCATGCTGTACTAAACGCAATTTCCCTGTGTGTTCCCAGAGAAACCCTGTCCAGCCGTGACGCCCACACCTCGCTTCGCTTCACAGCCAGTCAGCTTTCCCACACACAAGATGGCTCCACAATAGCTTCACTCGCTATTCAGTGCCCAATTCCAGCATGGCGGTACGCTTCCCACCAGCCGGAACTTGCCTTGACCTTTCTCAAAATGGCAACCACTAACTTCAACCCGGGCGGAGGGAGGGGGGAATGGGTTGCCCGTAAGGGCTGAAAGCCTTCCCCTCCCTTCGCTTTTCCCTTCAGCAAAATGGCGGCGAAGGGTGCTCACGCCCCGCCCCCCAGATGATTGCAGGTTGTGCGGTCACGTGACGCGCGGAGCCAGGTAGCGGCGGGTTGCTGTAGGGACGGGGCGGCGCGTCCGGGCGCTGTCGGCAGCGCGAAGCGGCTGGGATGGGGTGCGCGGCTCTGCTGTGGGGTTGGCTCCTGCTTGGCTGCAGCTGGGGCCCGGGGCCCCCCGGGGTTGGTGCCGGTGCTGCTGCGCTCTCGACGGCCACCTACGTGCTGGACGATGCCGGCGGGCTGGGCAGGCAGTTCGACGGGATCGGGGCTATCAGCGGCGGCGGGGTGAGCGGCGCCGGCGGGCGTGGGGGCTCCTCCGGTGCTGTGGTGCTGATACGTTCCTCGGGGCGGCGGTTGCAACGGGCACTTGGGCGGGGGATTCCGTCGGTGGGAGTGTTTGGGGGCTTCAGTGCGGGCTCTCGAGGCTTAGGCGGGGCTTGGGTCGGGGGTGTCTCTTGAGGGGAGCCGTGCGGGCGCGGGGAGGCGTGAGTGGGTCTCCGAGGGGGAGCCTGGAAGCCCTGAGTGGAGCTGTGCGGGCAGTGGTTCTGGCTGGTAGGAGAGCTGGAGCCGGGCCCTGCTTTGCGCCTGTCCTCCAGTCAGCTGGGCAGTGGCTCTTGCTCGTCAGGCTGCGAGGGGTGCCGAGGGCCAGCTGCATCCTCGGTGCTGTTGGAGGAGAGCTAAGCCAGGGTGGTGTTTTTCTGTAGAGGGTCTTTCTAGCTACTTGCCTCTGTGAGTTTTAAAATGCTGGATGAGCCAACAGCCAGTCATACGCTTTCCTGTGGTCCAGCGAGCAGAGGCATGAGATCCTGCGAGCTCTTACCCTCTTGGACCTGCTGAGTTGCTTTCCTTGCCCTCCTGCCTGTGTGCCCCATGAGCTCCTGTTGCCTTTGGTATATGGTGAGCCAAAGCAGGGAGATTCAAGTAGAGCGGGGGAAATGGTGCTGGGAGGGAGCTGTGTTTTGCTTGCAATAAGTCTGTGAGATCTCTTTGTTTCTCTGTTCTCTGGACTCTCTTCGCAGTAAACTGCAGGTAACTAGAGTACAAGGCAATTGCAATCTACGAAACCAGAAATGCACAATTGAAGGGTTAGAAAAGAGGTTTTGTAGGGGCTTGGCTGAGTTCCTAGTGCTATAATTATTTTTGTAGGTTTATTAACTACGTGAAAGTCCTAGACTGACAAATTGGGATGTACTTATGTGTTTGAAAGTTAGGTTTTCATATTTTCATGATTTCTTTCCATTTTAGGCCACATCTAGACTCCTGGTGAACTACCAAGAACCTTATCGTTCCCAGATTTTAGATTATCTGTTCAAGGTAAAGTCAGTTTCACTGCTACAAAAATGTCTAATTTCATGCAGAATTTCTTATCGTGTAATGTTGGAACTCCTATAGTATATTCAGTACTACTTGAAATCAGACAAAATCCCATCTTTTTAAGCATCTAAACATTATGTTGATTTTTATCAGAACCTTGAATTTTAGCTGTTGTTTTTGACAACCAGCATGTTCTTCAGGAGCCTATTTCTTCAAATTATTATGAAAATTCATTTTACGTTTTCACAATATGTTTTAAAAAATATGTTCTCAGCATATTTTGATCATCCATGTGGGTTTAATGAGGATTAAATAATTTTTGTGGCTAAATTGAGGGATTTAGCTGTTCATAGCAATTGCAGAGAGTAGTCTTTGAGATGGTTTTGATTTTTTTGGAGTACAGATAGATTCACATAGTGTAAAAATGACTGTGCAGACTGCATCATTTCAATAACATATCTGTTCCAAACTAGTCTCAAGTATAAGCACAGTTACTCTAGAAGGTGTGTGAACGTTATTGGTTTGTAGGCTGCTTTAGTTAGTAAGTGTAACCTGTGGAATTACCCAACTTAATATATGGTAAGATTACTGCACTGGACAGTAATAATTTGTTTTGCTTTTGGCACTGTAAATTACTCTGCTGGAAGAGGATGTCACGTCACTTTCAAATAGTGTAATCCAGATGGCTGCAGGGGAAAAATTTGCTGTGTAGTTTAAAGAATTGGTTTTAAAGGGTAGAGTAAGGCATAATGTGTGACTGGGGCTGGGGGATCAAAACCTGTTTTCTGGAGACCGAAGCTGTGTGTTACAAATACGAGTTTTCTGAAGGAATCCATAGGCATGCGGTAAAAGAAAATCTAGCTGAGAGATCATGATTTTCAAAGAATTTTTGGCATGTTCTTTCACCAAAACCTTTTAAGCTGTCATGAGGTACCTGGGAGGGGGTATACCTTGCCTCATTCTCCTTGTCTTTTAATGTCAGTCAACTTTCATGGTGGGGATGGGAGAGCAAATGTGTTAGAAGTTTAAAATCAGAAATGTCAGGAAAAGAAATGGTAAAATGGGAATATTTGCTTTTTATTTAAAAACAAATAAAAAAATACAAAACTTGTAAGCCAAGCAAACTGTTGTCTATGCAGCATTTTTTTTTAATCAAACTGCATTCTCACATCTTAGAACTTTTTTTTGGATGACAGAATTATACTTGGGTAATTCCATGGAGGATGCCAGCTCATTAGTGATTATTAAAATAATGACTAGTTGTAACTTCTGGCGCAACTCTTAAACCATTAATGGCTGGAAGAACATACTAGGAGTAGGATCACCTGTATGAGCTTGAATTTTGTATTCTGCCCCACCAGTCAGATGCCAGGGGAAGAAGATAGTGGACTGTGGACTAGGTGGCCATTTGTTGTCCAGTGTGGTGGTTTTTTTTTCTCTCTTGCCTTTCTGCCTGTAGTTAGCAGATTATTTCTGACCCGTATGTATGCTCTTTCACATAAGCAGTGTAACCCTTTACACCAAGGAATAAATTATTTACAGAAATATTAACTTCAATAATTTGTTTTTAAAAGGAAACAAACTTGACTTCTAATAACATTAAAAATACTGTTGTGTTCCTCATATAGCCCATGTTCTACTTTAAGAGTGCTTCAATATTTTCTTGAGCATAACAATTTAAAATCTGCACAGCTAGGGAGAAGTGTCATTAATGGTGCAAGAATCAGTGAAACTGACTAAAGATAAGTGTACTGTTTATCTTGCTCAATTTCCTTTTGAAGCAGAATTTTGTATAATCTCTCATTGCATCTATAATGAGTGTTTAAAAAATATTGAATTTTTGGCATCCTCAAAACTGTACACTTATTTATTGCATCCTTCTTGTTAACAGCAGGATTCTGTTTGTTTTTCTGTCTCTCTTTTTTTCCTAGCCAAATTTTGGTGCTTCTTTACATATCCTCAAAGTAGAGATTGGAGGTGATGGGCAATCAACAGGTACGGATTTTGCATGAGCAGGGTTTAACTTCTTGTTACAGTGATGCTGTAAGTAACATGTCCTGCATGTGTCACTTTAGCTGAAGCATGGAGATGCATTCTGTAGTTGTACTGAAGTTGCAGAAAAACATAAACAATATCTGCTGCCTTGCAGAAGAGAAATTTACACTAACATTCTGAAGGCAGTTCTCACTATCTTATATCTTAAACTAATAGGTTGCATTCTGGAGCAAATGAGTTCTTTTTTCTCCCCCAAGATTAAGGAAGTTCTAGTAGCTTTCTGAATTGCAGAGCGTTTCTCAAACACCAGTTTTGCAATACAAACTGTAAAACTTGTGTAGGACTAGGTAGTTTAGGTCTTAAAAGCATGAAAAGGCGAAGGGAGCTGGTCAGAAGCAATTAATATTTCTTTGGTTTAATGAGCTGCTACATTTCACTGGAGTGGCATTGTCTGACAGTAGGCACTATTTTATTTTGCCTGGCCACAATTGCAAATTAAGATGTCTTGGTGTAATTTGCCTAGTCTACTGTATTTACACATAGGAGAAACTGTTTAGTAACTGCTTGTGATCGGAAGCTGAGAAGCAGTACTAGACTATAGTTCGTATCTTTTTTTCTCCCCCTCCCCCCGCCCTGAGGTAAATCTTGGCCACATCAAGAATAGACTGAAAGCAGCCTCAGTTAATAGATAGAAAGCATAGCATCTGTCTTTGTGACATTTTATATATATTTTTTTTAAATGTCTGTGTTTGTGTAATTAGATACTGTTTTTCATTCTTTGGCTTACTTTCCTTAAGAAAAATTAACATGGTGAAAAGTATTATGCTGGGTTTAAGAGCTCAATATTTGTTCAATAAATTGCTGGTTAGAGGAGGAGTTGTCTTCATGCATGCACAGACCTTTTCTTCAAGCACTCTTGCTGCTGGCTAAGGAGAATGTCACATACTTGTGTGATGGCTTTCCAGATTTTAGGAGGAGAACAACATGATGCATGTAGACTAGACTTCAGCTCTTATTCTGACCTCAGAGGTGTGATCAGTTGTCTGTTTGAAATGTGATCAGGAGTCTGTTTGAAATCTAATTATTGTTCTATGTCTCTAACAAATAGAACTTCCAAATAGTCAAGTGTTAGTAAGGTAAAAAAAATCAGTCTTATTTTCTGTAATGAAATGTGCTGTTTCAGCGGGCTTCATTAAAAAAAAAAGTCTCATCAGAACAAATCTCTGGAACAATATAGTTTAGCATAAGTAATTGTTGCAGTTGCGTGCACAAGTTATTAATTGACCTTCGTGTGTAATGACATCCCATGCAACACTGATTCTTTTGCACCTTTCTAGTTTGTTTACCTTTGCCTGAGGGAATTCAGTGCTTAGCCTTCAATTCCAAAAACTTCCTGCAGTCATGGAACACCATGGAAATTATAAACTAGATCTTTTACTATAAAAATAAAAAAATCTCTTTCTTGTCACTGAAAAAGTTTATGGCAGTTCCTTTCTTTTCTGTCCCTGGACTTTCCTTGCACAGAAGAAACAAACTATAACCTTCTTTTGTTTGCTTTTTGGTTTAGATATAACCTGCTTCTACAAATGTTGTTTTTTTTTTTTCCCCTCCTGATCTTAATGCTGTAACTTTCCTAGTGGTTGTTGGGATCAAGATAATCATGAATATAGGTTTAGTATTATCATAGCTAGGGATAGAAAATGCCCAAAAGTTAATCACGTTCTGATGTTAAAAGTGGGCATTATCCCTTAAAAATAAAAAATATTAAATTTATGCTAAGTTAATATGCTAAGAATGAAGTCTTGTGTGTTCCCTCCCACTACTCATTTTGCTTTGAAATACATAGTAAAGAATGTGTGAACTATGTTGGAGATATGTGCTTGCATACTATGGCAGTGAGCAATGCAGAAGACTTTATAATGTGTAACAGCTTATGACACAGAAGATAATTGTGAGCTACCTGCCTCTTTCCTTCCTAGATGGTACTGAACCCTCCCATATGCACTATGAAAATGATGAGAACTACTTCCGGGGCTATGAATGGTGGCTGATGAAAGAAGCTAAAAAGAGGAACCCCAAAATTAAACTGATTGGTAAATTGCTTCAAGCTTTAGGATTTAAATGCTTTCTTTCCCCTAATTAAATTACATATCTGACCCTTAACTAGCATATTAATTTTAATGGGCAGATGTTTTGCTGTTGCAGTAGGCAAAGTAGAATCTCTAATATTTGGTAAGCTTGCCTTGATGCTTTACTTAAACTTACTCTGTTTTACTTTGTTACAGTAGCACAACAGTCTTAGGCTGTGCTACTGTAACAAGTAGCATAACAAGAATGTATGTTACAAGTAGCATGTGATACGAAATGACTCTAATCATTTGCTTGTATCAAGTAACAATGCTTAGACTGTATCACAGCAATGAACATAAATGATTTATCATGAGAGCTGAATTTCTGAATAATAGAGTAAAAAAATTGTGAGGGATAAAGTAAACTTACAGGAAGTATAAATCTGTAAATCTTAAACATGCTAAATTCAATTATATGTTCTTATTACAAACCCATCACCCCCTCCCCACTATAGTGGTTTGTCTTCTGATTTGTCTTATGTATGTAGCTGAGTTGTAAAAGGACTTTCCTGTCTCCCTGTTTTGATGACGGGTTGTGTGTGTGCTGTGGCAGTACAAACATGGAACCCTAGATTTTAATTGAAACACTTTACAAAATGTATTTCACATGAAACAAGGTAAGAAATCTATCAGTTAAAAAGTATCGAATCCCCCCTCTTCCAGGGATCAGGCTTTGCCATATCCAGCCACAAGGCATGACTTAGTGCAGGATTTACTAGTCAGGTTCTGTTAGACAGGCACTGTGACAAGCAGTAAGCTTACCATCTATGACTAATTGTGATTATTAATAACCTCCCTCTTCCTTCAGATCAAGCTCTCAACAAAGGAAGGAGGGTTTGCATTTGAATTAGCCTATGGTGTCTTATACAAAGTCAGCTGAAAAGTTAGCAGGATCTGGTTAGGTTAATTTGTTGTTCTTACTACAAGATCCAGTAAACAACTGAAATGCTTTTTCATGATCCTAATCTTTCTTCCTCTTATGATCAGATCATCACTTCTTCTGGAATTCATATTCAGGAGGTTAACAATTTTTGGTGTTCAGTATTGATCCTTTGTCTATAACTTTGTAAATTTTTATCCTAAAGTCTTTGGAATTTTAAACCTGTTAGAACTAATACCACATAATTGAAAGATTGTAGGTAGTCAGTTGTTCTCTAGTAATGAAGGTTTTCTAGCTTTAAAAAAAAGCAGCTATTAATATGTTTGATCACAATTTATGTTAGAACATAATCTCCAGGTAAATAAGTTATATGTCATTGTCTTCACTGGAACTATGTGAATTTGAAGTGCATATCTGCTCCTTTATTTTAGGTAGAGCAAATTACAGCTTGCTGTTGAAGCTTGCTGAGTAATGTAGACCAACCACTTATCTTACTCATTTGTTTTTCTTCTCTTTCCAGGATTACCTTGGACATTTCCGGCGTGGATAGGGAAGGGTGAAAACTGGCCCTATGACTATCCAGATGTCACTGCTTACTATATTGTTTCTTGGATATTAGGAGCTAAAGAGTATCATGATTTGGACATTGATTATATTGGGGTCAGTAAGCAAAATCTCCTGTATATTTTATCTATCTTCATTCCAAAGATCTTGGTCTTGTCCCTCTCTGTTGATTACCAGAGGAGGGGGATGGGAAGAGAAATTGTTTTGTAATTGCAGTTTTGGCTTTTTCTGTTGCAAGGAGAAAGGCAGAAGTTATGTTAGTTTACAGTCTTTCTGCAATAATGGCCATTAAAGCAGAACCAGTGTGAAATGGCTAGTCTCCTGCCTTCCCGATTCTAGAACAAAGTTACCAGAGAATTTGAGAATTCTGAAATCCGTTTGAGTATCGGGCTTGTCGTTTTCTGCTTTCTTGTTCTGCTTGGGTTTCAGCAGTTACCAGCTAACAAAAAAGCATTAGTCAAGGCAGAGTTTCTGAAAGTCATCTAACACGTACTTCTTGGCATAAAATATGGTTGGTGTTTTGCGGAAGGGCAATCCTCTACAACTTCTTCCATTTTTACCTGCTTTATTTATAGTAGATAAAGGGGCATGTGTTACAGTACATTATAACTACTGTATTGTGTTACAGTGAGGTATATAGTAGTAGTGAATGAATGACTGAGAAAAATGTCATAATTTGGAGATGAGAGAGAGACTTTTTCTCTCTCTCCTATGTCAGTGTATGGCAACAGGGCCCCTTCATTAGGACCACACCTTGAAGCCGCAATGTGTTTCTCAATGATTTCTAAGAAACTGTAGACCCATTGGTAATAATGTTATGTGTAACACTGCTACCATTGTAGAGCTTAAGCAGCTCTAGAGTTCTTTTCAGCAAGAAGGCAATCAGTAGACCTTAGAGACAGATAAACAATTTCAGAAGTTATTAATGCTTT
>VYZW01016068.1:21128-33945 GCA_013401315.1 Balaeniceps rex | reverse complement strand
TGATGAGCATCCACAGCTCCTCCTAAAGTCAGCAGAACATGTAACTATGTGCACTTTTGATAACTGGGTCCTGGCCCAATGTGTTTCAGAGTGAGGCGTTCAAAAGCTAAAGTACATAAAATTAGTAGCTGCTCTGTAACTTTGATCTCTTTCTCATGTGTAAAACTCATACTGGTTTAAGGGAATAAACTCAGGATATAGACTTCTGAAAAGAGAACTCTGAGCTCTGCTGCACACCATTTATTTTCCTATTACTCTTTGAATATTGTTTATTTGACATGTTGTATATCTCCTTGCCTCCCCCTCCTTTTTATTTTAATTGGGACCTGGTTATTGGCTGGAAATTCCACGAGCATGACTCATCCCTGTGCTGGAAATGACTGTGAACAGGCATCACATTGTGGGATTTACTTCCCCCCCCACCTTTTTTTTTTTCTAAGTGCTTTAGCATGGCGCGAGCTTGTAATAATAAACTAGGAAGGAAGTTGGAGCTAATCATTTGGTTCTGAATGCACAAGCCCTGCCAAATTTCCCCACAGGCATGAAACAGCCGCTCAAGCTGTGACACCAGCAAATTAAATCCTGGAGGTAGCTGACCAGAAGTAATGAAATGTGTATTTACCATACTGATGCTGTCAGTCCTAAGACACATTGGTTTTACAATCTAGTTAAGTGGGGCATGTTTGTCAGTTCCAGCGGTGCTTAGAAAAAATACTCAGGTTCGTCCCTAGCCTTCTTCCCAAAATCACAAGCCCGGTCCTGGCTGGTGACCCTCACCTTGTGGAACATGAAGAACAGGATGCCCAGGTCTGTTCTTTTAAAACACTGCCAAAGTGAAATCCATATCCCAAAGGAGATAAGTGATCTCATCTTATGACATGTTAATTGTCAGGACTTTTTATTCATCCCTTATGGGCCACTTCATTCTATAAACCAAACCTTACAGCTGAAATGAAAGGATAAAAATTATTTCAGGAGCCAATGGATAATAAACAACAGATGCCTCCCACAAACCATGTGTCCCGTGCATGCAGCAGTTTAAAAGCCTGGGCCCATACAGGTATGTGGAAGAGAACACTGCTGCTGAAGAGATGTCGCTCAAAAAATGCCTTTGCATCATGGCAGCAGTGGTTCAAAAGCATCTGGACACAGGCACACGAAGGAGGGAGGCTATCATTACACAATTCTGACATGCTTAGGAGATAAAGGACTCAAAAAAAGTTATTTTCCCTGGTCAGGTGTTGTCATAGGTAACAAGACCATATATCTATGGGGTTTCTATGTATTTAGCTAGCAGAGGCATGTTATGTTAATTGTGTGAGAACTGTTGAAGAAGGTTAGTAGGTCATTTGCTGAAAGGCACTTGCTGTGAATTCAAGAAAACATTGCGAGAGGAGAAATGAAAGTACGGTCTTCAACATCGTTAATACAATACCCATGGAAGAATCAAAGAATAAAATCACACCCCATATGAGCAGTCTGAAAGTATCTAATTATATCCTAGGAATGTCTATAACTCTGCAATTATATGCTTAATTTCCAGCTGTACTTGATTAACATCACAAATGATTTATAATACCACCAAACACAAGGAACTTGCTTTGAACTGTTTGTTGGCACATACACATTTGTTCGGCTCTTGTCTGTCTCTTCATAGCAAGGTAGGCACGTTGAGTTAGTACCACACAATTCAGCGGCAAAGCTGCGGGAAGGCTAGAGTAATTTTATAGATAACACCGTTCTCTTTCCTCTAGTGAAGCATTCAAATGCAAGTCTATGGAAGGTCAAAACCCATTGACTTCTATGGGATTATATGTGCTCTTCAAGCTTATTATCTACAAACAACCTTGCTGAATGAGGTCTGTCTTTGCTTGCTTGGCCTTGGAAGACAACCATGCTTTCTGTGATACAATAGCACACACGCTTCTGGAAAGTCAGTCAGTGGGTGCCTTCCTTCTCCTGTCTTCCCACGTCAGGGGACCTGAAGTCATTCCACATTTTCTTAGTGTGGGGAAATGGGGAGGAAGAAGGATGAGAGAACCTGTACTTGTTTTTAACCAGATCTAAACATAATCCCCAGTTAAAGGTTTGAATCTGTGTGGATCCAAATGCTGGATCAGGATTTAAGGCAAAATACAAACACTTGAAATGTGGTATTTTGATCTACTCAAGGATAAGCCTGTTGAATTCAGCTGAGGCTAAGGAAAACACGTGGAAGCTTTTGCATAATTGTAGTCTTACATTGCAAACCTTTTGGAGCAATAGCTCTGCCATCTGTGAAAAATTACCCAGAATTCCATGCCAAAGTATTCATCCATTGTTAACATTGGCTTATTTCATTTTAGCAACTTAAAAGTCATTTTTTAAAAGGCTAATCAAAGCAAACCTCATATCAGCAGCTGAAGTTGCATTGCCTCTATTTTTAATCTCAGGCTTGAAGCTGTCTAGACTGGTTATCCTATTTGGGCTGGACCTATTATACACTTGTTATCTTGTTCTCATGTTGGGTCAGATGAGTGGGTTTGCTTAGATCCCTTCTTCTCAAGCCTATAGTTTTGCCTGTAGGGTGGTATGACCTTAGGTATGCTGTGAAATCTCAAAGCCCAATGATAAAAGCGTAAAGATATGTAAAGGCAAACTACTGTTATTTAAAATCTTACAGTCCTAGAACCAATCCTTTGTTCTTGTTTTTTGTTTTGTTTTGTTTTGTTTTGTTTTTTTTTGAATGCCAGGGATTGGCAACACCATATGTGTGAATTCCAAATAGGGAGCCTGGCTCCTGCAGCATAAATCCAAAAAAGATTCTTCTCATGGAAGAATCCCCACTAAACAAAACTACAAGAAGGCAGGAGGTAACCAAGCTGCTAGAATTACTCTCTGAAGGAGGCGTCTAGCTCTTTGTTACAAGAACAACTTGACTGAATGAATAAGTTGCAAGCTAGCCATGGTTGCTCACCCTGACCTCCAAGTAGAGCTCTCAGCCTGTGAAATATGAAGGAGAAAAAGATACCATGGAGTTGGGAATTGAAAATATCAGATATTACACTTTTCACTGGGGATAAAAAAATTCTAAGCAGCAGCATGGCCTAATAAACAAAAAGGCAACTCTTGATTAAAGCTTGAACTTTTCCTTCTCATTAATTACCATGAATCTGTTTTGAAATTCCTGTAGAGAACAAGTGCTTCTTGCTGACAGCTGGTTTGCAATTAATAAAAAGCAAAGTGTTTTCAGCTGGCAATGACTTAACTTGCTCATGATATATGAAAACAAGGTTAAATTGCTCCTTTCTCTCTGCTACTAATAAAAGAAATATTGAAAATGAAATGGTGTAGCTTAGGAAATGAAAAGTGCCAACCAAAGCCATGGACATAGTGCTGAGAGCTGCTTATCACCTGGTACTTGCTGGAATGGGCATATTTGGAAAAGCTTAGTCAGTGCCAAAAATTATTCTTCAGTTGCAGGCTTTCAGAATATATTGGATTGAAGAATATATGATCCTGTTTCTGCAAGATAAGAGTCTTGATTTAATCATCTCTTTTGGGGGATTTAAATGACTTACACTTCGTGGCTTTATTGGAAATCCTCTTGCCCCTGATACCCTTTTTAATTTCATCCTCCGTCTGCTCTACTCCACCTTCTGTCAGGAAAGAATGGTGGAGGCTTTGTTCCTCGGGATGTAAGGGATGGAGTAGCCGGAGCATCAGAAAGCACACAGCAGGAGCCAGCCTCTGCTGGCCTGATAATCAGATGCCTGTGGACTTTGGCTGACTGTGAATTGTATTCTGAAAAAATTGCTAGGGTTTGATGTTAAACATCTTGCACAATATGAAACGTAACTTTATCACAAATATAACATGAGTATCCTATGATTACCAAGGGAAACGGGTAAAAGTGAAATAATAGATTTTACTTCAGCAAAGTCTTTATTCTTTCTTGTAGAATGCAGAACCTTTCCAGGTTACTGTCCGAGAAGACAATTGTATCATTGTCTCCCTGGAAGCATCTGATGTGGTGAGCTCATCCTCTGTATATGTTGTGAAGATAGCTGGAGAATCCAAGAACTACTTTTTCCAGTTCGAAGAATTCAATAGCACTTTACCTGCCCCTGTGGTTTTTAATGCCAAATACCATGGCCTATATTACATAGTAACTCTGTTGGTAGTGAACTCAAATATGGTTTCCAAGTCAGCAAGATCAATCACTGTGTTAACCAGTAAGTAACACCTTATTCTTTTTTTCTTCTGTTTCTTCTCTTTGTGTGTGGGTTTTTTCCCTCAGAAGTTCTTCTTGTGGAGAAGGTTGGGTGGGGTTTTTTTTGTTTTCAATAGGTTCTCCTTGTGTGTAGGATGAATCCTTGTGTGAGAACAGTAGGCAATATGTGTTGAGAAGGCTTGTGAGTGAAAATTCACAAGGTCTGGGCAAGAAGAAAGGGACAGCTGTGGGCTTCCCCCAGGTGACCCTTCCTGACCACTGACTGGAGGGGTTTAACATACTGAAATAAGTGATGGATGAACGTCCTTTCCAGATGTTCATCCTAAACCCTTTGAACCAGGAGTTCCAAAAATCTAGTAAAAGGCATAAAAAGATTTGACTGACATTTCAGTGTAAGCACTGCTGTTACATGGTGAGGTATATTCTGCTTTAAATGCTATAACAATGTTCTTTGGTTGCTACTATGTTGAAGCAGTACTAAACCTGGAAAGCAGATAGTAGTCGCCATGTGTTTCTGCCAGTACAGCTGAAGGTGTTCGTGATGGAGACCATATTTGTAGTAGTCTGTCTCTTACTACCTCCAGGTGCATTGATCCTGGGGGAGAGGTGTGATTTTGTTTGCTCTGTCATTATGTGAAGCACCACAAATTTCTGTGTGATCCCTGCCGTATTTCTGGCTCTGCTGTTGCTCTAGAACTGTTTCCATGTGCCAACCTGAAAACAATTTGTAGACTATAAAACGATTTCTTCATCTGAAGACAGATTCAAGAAAAGACAGACAAAAAAATTATTTGGATGGGGCAAAACCAATTTCCAGGTGTTTTGGTTTTTTTTTTTTTTTTGCTAAATGGCACCTTAGAATCTATGGACAGTTTTAGTTGGCTTGCAGATGAGGAATGGTTATGATTTTGTGTATTTATATTATTCTGTCAATGAGGAATGCCATCCACTGTAATAACATTCAAACCATATTACAGCAGCCTCATATGTTGCTGAGTAAGGTGCTTGAAACTTAGGAGTAGCCAGATTTTGCATCATCTATACATTCTTCAGCCTTCCCTTGTGTGCTCAAGTTGTGCCCTGATGAGGACAACCATGAAGGGGTCCCATGGGAAAAATATCGTGGGGTTGGGTAATGCAAGTCTTTCATAAGGCATATGTGCAAGAACATCTATGTGCAGCAGACAATTTAAGGGTTCATATGCTGCCTGAATTTCCTTTTCTTTGCTTTAACCTTGCAGACAAAGTAATGATTCTAATGCGATTTCCTGTTTTATGGTTGGTTTGTTTTCTTAAAAGAAAATAATGGAAGCATCATGTGTCTGTCATATATAACAGAAAAAAATGCCTCACTATGCATTTCCAGTGGGTTTTGAATGCTGCACTTGCAGCTGGGCAGCAGGGCTCATTGCTATTTGATTTCCAGAGCCCATGAGGGTCACTGGTAGCAGGGGAAGGTGTGATCCAGGATGGCAGATGGAGCACACACTGCTGTGCAGGAATCTCTGAAGGATGAAGGGAACCAGTGTCGCTCAGCCCATCAAAGCCAGCCCCAGAATTCCCATTTCTGGCTCAGGGGGTTTCCACAAGGTGTTCCCGAAAGAGCGTGAGGCTGACGGCTCCAAGGGCCATAGCCCACATGGGTCTCATCCCTCCAAGGCTTGATGATGTCCTTTCCAACAGAAAGGAGCCCACCCCTTTTCACCACCTGTCTGATGTGAGTGCACTGGCAGCACCTCAGGCTTTCCTGCTGTGGCCTCTGCTGCTCACCCAGACCTTGGAAGGACCAGTGATTTTGGCAATCGGCCAGCGCTGCTTGAGGAACTCCTATAACAAGAAGGGAACAGTGGATTTCACTGGTTTTGTCTCAACAGAAAGACAACCTGGTTCATGGAAAAGAAAGGGCATTTTTGCAGGTAGCATTGAAGGATGCTGTACTGAGCCCTAAAAGTATGCTGTAAATTGCGAGCTTCGCAAGGGAAAGGGCCCAGTCTCCTTCCTAGTATTTTCTGTTAGGTAGACTAATGAGTGCTAGCTCTCATGTAGCAGCCTCAGCTGCTAATATAGCTCATCTTTTCAAGCACAAGGCTACAGAAATGAAAGTAAATTTGGAATGAAATGATTGTGTAGCAGGCTGAGCTTTTTAAGGTATATTTCAGTACCGTGCTTTTGGGAAGAGATCTTAAAACTCATGTAGTGACCATTGGCTCCTCCTGCAAAACTACATTAGGTGATAATTGGGTTTTGTTTTCTTTTTTTAATTTTTCCTTTTATTGGTATTGTCCACTGCCTGGTTTACATCATTTTCTGACTATTAATTAACTTCATTTTTTTGGCAGACAGTAACTTGGATAGATTCATATTTTTCTTCATGCCATATGCTCTTTCTGCATGTTTAACATCCTTAGTTTATTTTAACCATGCAAAGACATAGAACTATCTAATTTATTCCATCTATATCTTACACATGAAAAAATAGCACGTTGCAACTAGCTTCCAGAACCAAATTAATTCCTGCTCTAATTTCATTGGTATCAGGAGAGCTTTACCAGTTGCGGATTGGCCCCATTCATTAGGCTTCCACAAGATAAATCAAGCAGAATGGCCAGTGATGCCAATGTGGTTATTCCCAAGGCTGTACTTCAATATTTCACAATAGTTTTCTGGAATCTCCTGATGTCTGCAAAGGAGTCAGTGCAGGGAGATGTAGTCTTTCAGCTTGGCCATATGCTGGAGGTCTGAGTTTCACACAGAGCAGTGTGTATCCAAATTGTGCATGTCAAAACAAGAGCAAGGTCCTTCAAAGAGATTGCCTACTTAGAAATTCAGTGAGAATCATGAAAGACCTCTGCTTTCCGATGGTATATCTTGATGACATTTCCTTTTTCCTATTCACATCCCTCAGCGATGTGCTGCTTCTCAGCGTATTCGCAAGAAAAAGGTATATCTCTTCGCAGGTTGAAACTTCATCATACTTAAGTCAGAGAAGACTTTTGTTTTACCCCTCAAAGGTTTCTGTCCAGAAAAAAAAGATTCCTCAAGAGAAAGATGATTTAAAAGCCAGCAAAATATATATATTACACATTATATATATAGGCATATATAATTATATATGTAAATATATATACATATAAATATATGTGTGTATAAGTATGTACATATTAAAATATAAAATATCTTAACCTTTTATAAATATACATATATGCATGTATGTACGCTATCGTTTGAGGCTTCTGTTGTTAATTTGAGCCTTCTCTACAAGACTGAACAGTTTATTTTCTGCTTGTCTCTGACTGGAATCATTTCAGGGCTTTCTCATGTTAATCAAAACACCACAAATTATAGAGTTTCCTTGTTTAGGTTCTGTAGTCCAGATTGGGGTAATGCAAAGTATGAACTATTTGTTGCAATATTTCTTCTCAGAGCCCAAGGTTTTTGTCAGCTTGAGCACAGCCCACATCCTTGCATTGCTTCCTGAGCTGGGACATTAGAAGGATGAGATGAACAGGGCACATTCAACTCTTAGATAAGAAACCTGTGAAATAGAATTTGAGCACAAAGTAACACTTTTTCTTCTGATTCTGTAGCGAAGCTGTGTTCAGCAAATTGGGCTCAGTACTTCACTAAAGGAGAAAAACTGTAACCCTGACCACTTTTTATTAAAGATCCCTGTGATGGTTTTCACAAGAATAGGTGTGTGGATCTCTCTGTCCTGGCCAGATTCCTGTGTGTGCAATTGTGTTGTGCCTATCAAAATGACCTTCCTTCCAGTTTTCAGTCTGGACAAAGTTAGAAGTAGTTCTCGTATCTAACACAATTATTTCAAGCCTGCTTTCTTCTGCTCTTGGAGTTTTGGCTTTTGAACGGGAGTGAAGTAACTCCAGAATTTACATAATTAATTTAGTGTTTTGCAATATTTGAAAGGAAGTTCCATGTTATTACTAATTGGTTTTAAAGTAGTTTATGAGAGAAATAAAGAGCATGGATGCAAAATCAGTGACTAAAATTCTCACTCATTCTCCATTTTCCCAGCTTGAAGCCTTGTTTTATTCTTCCCAGGGTGACTCATACCCGTAAAGCCTTTTTTTTTTCAAATTCACTGTCAGTTTTTGTTGTGAAGGAAAAAATGTTTGTACATTTGAAGGAATGGGGAAAGCATCGCATTGCAAACCTATTGTGTGCTGTAGGAAAAATGTGTCTCTGCTGGGAATTGGAGAAATCAGGATCTCAGGATCTCTGAGTGTAATTAAGAGCAGCTTTGCCTGACTTTTATTTTAGCTTGTGATTAGGAGTTTTCAGTGGTAAATGTCTCATTGTTTCAAAAGCCGATGATTCCTTACATAAATCACTGTAAAATATATTCCCTTTAGGGAGAGTTCTGCCTCTGTGTCTTCTACAAAAAATATCCTTCTCAAGAGACCAGAGGGCCTGCTGCCTGGGACTCTGATCTCTTCAGTTCTCAGAAAGTAATTGGCATTAGACCTAGTTAATACTCGGTTGTCATTGTGCCAGATGCTGCAGGAAGTGATTCAGCAGGTCGAATCCTTTCCTCTGGCTCGTTAATGGATCAGAGCTGTTGAAGTAGGAGCTTCAGCGGTTTTTTTCCAATGAAATGTAAAACTTAAGCCCTTCGTGCTTTTCTTTCTTGAAGGATGACATGGCACATCTTTAAAAAGGCTGGTTATCCGTGGCAGCCCTAATTTTGAAACATAACTCAGAAGAACATCTAGGTCCGTTAGTGCTCAGCTTTCCCCAGCAAACAAATCATGTTAACCCCTTTTTAAGGTGAAAACAACCCTCCATCAGAATCAGAGAAGCAAAAAGAACTGCAACCATATGAGTATTTTTTCCTGCCATAATTTCCGTTGGAAGGCTGATTTAAAGTATTGGCCTAAATCTGTTCAAGAACAACAGATACACCTTTGTTCTCATGACAACATTATTTTTTAGTTTGTATTGTCTTTCTATTTGTCATCTTATGTGGGCATCTAGAAACTGCAGTATATACCATCATTGCTCAGACACTACTTTCACTTACATTCCCCTTTCATAAGTAATTGCACATGGTATCCTCTATTATAGATCATAAAGTTGAACATTTTGTTCCTAAAGTATTAAACAGCGGCTGTTTAATCTCAAAAACGGTTGCTTTTTAGCAAGAGATAAAATGATCCCTGAAGTTTATAGCATAATGGAAGCTTTACCCTGGCTAGGTCTTACTCCCAGTAACTATATAGTCATGGAAATAGTGTCATCCTGGGGAGAAAGTTATGTAGTTCACAACTTCTTCCTGTGAATAAAGGCGATTACCCACCGGAGTTAGGTCACTCCACTAACGGGGCTTCTTTTTTATAAAAGTCATGATATGAAGGTAAATCATGATTAATTAGGGTTTGAGTGTGAGAAGCAAGAGAGTTGATCTCAGTCCCATTCAACCACCCACATGTAATACTACATCTAACCTACCACAGTAATCAGTCATTAATTGAATCTGTAGAGTGACTCGATCTACAAATATTAAAACCAAATTGAGTTGGACTGGAATATGGTACTTATTTTCAATGTACTTTTTTTTTTCCTGAATGGCAAACATTAATGTGTCTGGCACAGACTGAATGCATTAATGGAGGATTTAGCATCCAGAATTTTCCAGGGCATTTGAGGAAGCAGTTAGCAGCATTTATTATGCTATCTTGATGTGCACATAATGCAAGCTGTGTGCTAAATGCAAAATGCTGTAGAGTCCAGGAGAAACAGAGAAGTTAAGTTTCTCATAAACAGATATAATAGGAAGGCAGTTGCTATAGGAGCAGCAAATTCTGAGACACTAAGAAAAAAGGCAAATTTAGGTCTTGATCCTGCAAGTTTATCTATGTGTGTTTAATATAATCTGCAAGTCTAAAAATAGACATGTACATGAAGAAGTGCCTTAAACATGCTATTAGAGGGACACCAAAATCATCTAAGTCCCTTCTGTAATATGACTTCAGAAGTCAATGTAGTGCAGAGAGTTTATAAAGCTCTTAAGTTTTCTTAAGTATTATATTACACTTTATTTAGGCTATTTCTTGAGAACCACTGAAACCTGTGAAAAGCAGGATCCTAAATACTGAAAGCTGTAAAATTAAAAAGACCAGACTGTTTATGATCTGAATTATAAATATGGATAGTGAAGAGTGACATTTTATGTATTCTTTAAGTTAAGTTTAATAACCCTAGGAGCAGTTAGTAAGTGAAAAACAGAACATGATTTTTATCTGCTGAGTGTCCTTTTAATTTCACAGTGTGCATATAGCTTTTGATGTGAAGATTTGGTGCCGAAGGAAGAAGAATGTTTAAATTGCATTATATCACTCATGCTACTCTGCTAACATCAGCCATGAGCAAGGAGAGTATAGTAAGCGGAAGATAACAACAAGAAGGAGAGTCTGTGGTGATTACCGCTTAATTCAATTATTGGTTAATTAAATCAAAGCATCAGGAGGAAAAATCATTTGGATTAAAAATGAATATAACTTCCATCCTTTATTTGATTTGTTGTAGGAAGGAATAAATTGGGTAATTTAATCACTGACATAAGAAAGTTTCAGTAATTCTTTCAGAAATAAGGAGACCTCAGATGTGAATGACACAGCAGAAGAAAGCCCAGGGCATACCCGTAAACATGAAAGATGACTGCATGTAAGAGTTGTGCTATTTAGAGATTGTTATTGTCATTTAAACTACTATCATGTGCTGTGTGAGCTGTGATATGAACCCTCTGGTCATGTGGATAGTCAGATCAACTATTTATTTCAGAATAAGCGATGGGAAAAGCCTCAGCAGAAAGAAGAGGGTAGGCTTTGTTTCCTGTGGTCTGCTTTATTCCTATTTATTTCTAGGCTGTCACAAATTGTCAGCAAAATTTTCATAGATCCCATCACTGAAGTGCCTGTTGGTATCTGTGAGATTGGGAGTTTCTATTTGTAAGTGGTTAACATACAAATATACTGATATTTACCTGAAGCTAATGAAGCATCTTTGCCGTGAGAAGTGGTTTAATAATCCCACAACATTGCATTCCCATGCTCTGACAAAGTTAAGAATGACAACATGACTTCTTCTTAAGACTTGGGGGGAGATTCTGTTTGCATCCGTGGCTTTTGTTCTTAGTTGTTTTTTCTTCTCTACTTCTCATCACATCTGGAAACTTAGTACTGTGGTGAAAATACTGTGCTATTAATTGGGATTTAATTTTCACTTCCACTGCAGTCTTGCTTTTCCACCTTTGAATAACCTATTCCACCTTATGTGGGATATTTCTACTTTTGAAACTGATACTGCTCTTCCCTTTCATCTACTCTTTCTCTTGCTCGTTGTGACTTTATGCTCTTTGGGGAAAAATATTTTATTAGTTTTTCTCCAGGGCCTACCACAGCAGAACTTTGAACTCAAATGTGTACTCTAAGGCCATGCTAATGAACAGCCTGAATTTTTCAATCTGTTCCCTACAGTGTGCAGGAACTAAATCAACATGATAATACTTACAAGGATGTAGGCATAATTACTGAGGGTGTTGTGCATTAACTACCTCTATTAAAATATGTTAGTATGACAAATTTCAGCTATCATTATAACCTTGTTTTGAATATCTGCTTGGCCTTCTTAACCAATGTATAGTTGGGTTGCTATCATTTTTTTCTTGCTGAGGAGAGCATTGAGCAAAAGGCTAATTTTTATTTATTTATTTATTTATTTTTGTGGATAAAGGAGGCTGAATAAAACTGTGACTTTCTTATTAGCAACAATCCAGACTCCCAGCTACAGTGAATTGACACAGCTTTCCTTAGTCAATGGAACTACACTGGTCTAGATGCCACATCGCAGGACACAGGCTATTTTTCTTACTTTTTATAACCCATCTGGCTCAGAGTTCCAAGCACTAGATCGGCAGTTCCATGCTTAACTCCTTTCTGTGCACAGGCTTCCCCTGTGCCCTCCAGTAAACCACTTTACTTTTCTGTACCTCAGTTCTTCATCTGTAAAATAATGGTAATGGTAGACGTTTGGTGTGGATAAATACGTTGAAGACGGTGGCCCTCTCAGATGTGGTAGGAATGGGGACTGTGTAATTACCCATGAAATAAAGAAATTAATACATATCAAAATAGGAAATCTTCATTCAGGTAGCTTCCTTTGGCCATTACACTGACAAGCTTCTCAGCTAATCTTAAAAGTTCAGATTTATGCCAAAGTTATGAGCAATTTCAAGTGTTTTGTTGTTTTTGTCTGGGCACTTTTACATGATTGGCAAGCATTAAAGATTAAAATCTTTCTGGGGTGATGACTGTGAGTGCTTAAATAATAACTGCTATTTCAACCTTATTTTTTATGGCAAATAAGGAAATTTGTCTGTTAAATTGTAAGCATCAAGAACATAAATTGTTTTGTGGGAGAACACACAAATCTTGGCTTTGACAACATCCCAGGTAGCTTTGCCCCAGACCTCTGTGAAGCCCCAGATATCACCTGGTAGATTTAAGAGCACCCGTGCCATACCTAGCAAAACCATTTGTTTCTTTGGTGTTGAATATGTGTCAAGAACTCAGTTTGCCTATTAATCTG